>SJVG01000929.1:0-14371 GCA_034774675.1 Scedosporium minutisporum
GCAGAACTATATAACCAGCATTTCCAAAAACCCCTCCTTCTCTCTCTCTCCCTCCCCAAAAAGAGAGTTATTAACTCTCAGCTCCCCAACAACAGCGCTTGTTGATCGATCCTACGGTCAAGGTCAAGTTGTGCCGGTTCGAGAGGAACTGCCACCCCAGGTTCAAGCACAAGGACGTCAACTGGCACGACTTCCAAGCGCACGAAGATGTGTACGATATGATCACGCAAGTGTGCGAGGGATCGCCGGACAAGATGTCGTGGACCAACAATAATACATACACTCGCGAGTGGGGAAACGGACCGCGCTTTGCGAAATCCTCCTTCAGAATCGAATGGATTCCGAACTGCGTGACGAAGCTGGAGGAGATGGAACCGAAGCTACCGTTTGGAGTGGATCATATGGACATCAACTGCTCGCACTTGCTGCGGGATAATTATAATCAATGTAAGTCCCACGTTTCCGGTCTTGGAGAAGAACAGAAGAAAAAGAACTCTTCTTAACTTGTTGCTGTTAGGTGACAATGGGGGAGCTGGTGGCTGGACGGATGTTGGATGCTTGAGATATACGTTCCAACCAAAATGAGATGCCACCGATGCAGTTTTCCGCCGTCTCCCACTTCCAGGAGAGCCCTTTAGTTTTCGTAGATGCGAATTCGAAGTTTGAATTTCGAATTTCGCTCCTAATTTTCAGTTCTTCTGCATATAAGCCGTGTTCGTCCAAGCAGTCCAACAAGATTTGAGATTATATATAGTTATAATTAGACAGCAACAACATCGACGATGCCTCTTGGTGGATCCGGATTGTAAACTCTGCGCGTGACGACGGGGAACTAAGGTAGAGAGATAGGGGTCGATCAGTGACAGTTGAAGGAGTGTGAATAGTCTAGCCATGGCCAGCCTCGGGCGTGATAAGTCCCTACTTCAGAAGAAGTCACGGTGAGGCAGTTTCCAACACAACCCGAAAGCCAGACCGAAGCGCAACGAGGTGCAAGACGACGGGGTGGAAATAGCCAAGGCCAAACCGGACCTTGAGAGGGATGGAATGAGATGGGTACAATCGTACTCAATAGGAGATATCAACGATATTGGTTACATATACATACAATACACACATCTATGATACATGTTCGTATGTTGTACTCCCAGATTTCGTGAGGCTTATGCCTTATGTGAGGTGCTCAAGATGGCCTCTATTCGAGCCCCGTTGCTGGCTAATACTATGTATGTTCTTTCTTTTTCTTTCGTCTGCCTTTGCCGTTGAATGGACTTTCTATCTACTTCGGTGTTCAATGTTGGCTACGAAATACCTTGACCGAGGTCGAGGGCAACTTGGGGTAACGATGGGAGAGATGATGCCCATGTGCTACTTCGATTCCGATCGTACTACTATCGACATGTTGTATTTGGCCTCTCACAATGCATCAATATCTGTCGACATCAATATCAAGGGAGTAAGTATCAATTGCTCTTTAGAAGGATCCATATAAAACCACCAGTGGGAACCGCATCGGCACATTATAGACTTCGTGCTTACGGGCGGAGCTTGGGGGCCCCGACGGCGGAAAAAACATCGGTCGATTTTCCAAGATAGTCAACATTCGATTGTGACTTCAATGTCTATGAAGGGAGGGAAGAGCGAGGTCGAAGATGCTCTCACGATGTGTGATGTGTGATGTGTGGTGTGTGGTGTGTGTTGTCTAGAGCATGGAGCGAGGAGTGGGGTTTCCTTGGCCTACAATATTGATCCGTTGCTGGGATGCTTCAGTCAGATTCTATAAATCTGGCTCCGACCTGCAGGAGTTTTTCCACTTTATTTCAAGATCCCCGCATCTGCTTCTGCTTCTGCTTCGGCTTCGGCGCATTATTACGAGGTTAAGTATATTATTGACGTAGTGCATTGATGGAGATTGACCCTACGAAGTATGTGGTTGATCGCAATGAGCAGGCATTCGAACCCCGCCAAGCCAGAAGACGTAACGAACCAGACAAGCATCAAATCCCTGCAAGAGACTCTGAGACGACGGAACCTCCGTAAGAACCCCTCATCAGATCGAGAGCAATCGATGTTGATTGATCCATTCATCATCCCCCCTCCCCCACCCTCTGACCGTGCCCAGCTCTGCCCAGCTCTGGCTCCCTCTCCATCCCTCCAAGCTCCCGCGCTCGCGCTGGTGCTGGGCTTGAACTCGCATCGCACTAAACCCAGACTTTGTGCAGCCCGATCCTTCGGCCTGACTTGGATCAATGGACGCGGGTGATTGCGCGAGGAATCCTGTGATTTTCTAGACTCTGCATACGATCCCTCTCATTCTAGTGGCCGGTTCCCCCCATTCCCAGTCCCAGTCCCGTCGAGTCCAACCAGTAGAGGAAAAAGGCTAGTGTATGCATCGTATCAAAAACCACCGAGTAGTAGACGTGCTTGGATGGCACTGCCCCTCAGCCGCTCAGCTGTACCAAGGCCATCATCGTGGAGATCCCGAACGATCCTCCTTAATACCTTTCCACCTTCCTCTCTTATTATTCCTTCGCCAAGCAGCTTACGGACGTATGCTCAACCCCCAAGGTGCTTAAATACCCTCCTTATTCATCTTCCTAGAGAGCGGTTTAGTCCCCGCTCTGCATCTATCGTCGTACCTATTGCCAGAGCATTAGATCTCCTACAAGTACGCTATAGTTCTGAGAGAAGCTATCCTTGTGATACCATGGGAAATGCTGTCGAGACTAGTCAGCCCGGCGCCGAGGTTGCCGCTCAGGTTGCCGTGCCCGCGGGCGCTAGCGAAGGTGGGAACGCCGCGAGTGAGCCCAAGACTGCCCAGGTACGTTGCCCTTTCTTTCGCCTTGTTCTTTTTCTTCTTTTAGTTTTGGATCTCTTGGCGTGATTTGGCAGTAGAGCAGCAAGGCAAGGCCGTCATCAGAATAGCGTTGCGGCTAACAAAGATCGATCCAGCCCGTTGAGGAATCCCAAAACGGTATGTGACAGGTTTCCACCCTCCGCTCCCCAAGTCCTGACACTCACACCTCCCCTCAGCCGGCCAAGATGAAGACGTCGAGTTCAAACTCGACGTTGAGAAAACACTCGAGAGGCTCCTCGAACAGGAAGACACGGATAAAGACATGCAAATCACCAAGGCAGACGGAGGCCCAATGGTAAGCTCAATACGAGGAGACAGGCAGACCAGTGATAGACGTCTACTCACACGCGTGTGGCATTGAACCCACTAGTCCGTAGAACTGCCCACAACGACTCCAGGCGGGCCCGGCATCCATACGCTCACCGGCCATTACCAGGTGTCCAACCTCCTTCAGGAATTGACCATCGCCAAAGACGACGGCGTCAAGGAACTCACCGTACTCCTAAGCCGTCTCGACGAAAACCCCGTCCATCGGCTCGCAAGGCGCATCCGCGACGACTTCTGGGACAAGCTCACTCGCAGAATCGATGCCTCTACCGTCGAGATCGCCGCCGTCGACCCCAAGGACTGGACTGATGACCCGAGGCCGAGGATCTACGTGCCGCATGGCGAGCCGAAGCAGTACGAGTTTTACAAAAAGGTGGCCGCCGATAGGCCCGAGATCCGCCTCGACGTACAGATGCTTCCCGAGAAAATCACCCCGGAGCTCCTCCGCGATCTCAACCGGAAGCCTGGCCTTCTCACCGTCGCCATGGAGGAAGTCACAGACCCGAAGTCCGGGGAGAAGACCCTCCGAGGCGTTCCGTTCGTGGTCCCCGGCGGACGGTTCAACGAATTCTACGGCTGGGACTCGTACTTTGAGAGTCTGGGCCTTCTCGTCAACGACCGCGTCGACCTCGCCAAGGGCATGGTTGACAATTTCTGCTTCTGCATCAAACACTACGGCAAGATCCTCAACGCCACGAGGTCGTACTACCTCTGCCGATCCCAGCCGCCCTTCCTTACCGACATGACGCTCCGCGTCTACGAACGGATCAAGGACGATGAGGGCTCCAAGGAATGGCTACGCCTGGCGCTTCTCGCCGCCATTAAGGAGTACTCGAGCGTTTGGACGGCCGAGCCGCGCTACGATGCCGAGACCGGCCTCTCCCGCTACTTGCCGGAGGGTCTTGGCGTTCCGCCTGAGACGGAGCCAGGCCACTTCCGTACCGTCCTCACGCCTTATGCCGAGAAACATGGCTTGACGTACGACGAGTTTATCGAGGCGTATACTTGGGGTAAAGTAAAGGATCCCGAGCTCGATACTTACTTTGAACATGATCGAGGTTGGTTTCTCTCCTCCCACCTCACCTCCCTGGCCTTCCCAACAAACTAGATATACGTTTATGTAAACTAACACGACCGATTGGTATATAGCCATCAGAGAGTCGGGCCACGACACGAGCTACCGTCTAGAGAACCGATGTGCCGATCTTGTGACCGTCGACCTCAATTGCCTGCTTTACAAGTACGAGACAGACATTGCAAAGGCCATCCGCACCTATTTCGGCGACAGCCTCGTCGTGCCCGAGGAGTACGCCGCGGGCACCAATCTCCAGCCCGGCCAGACACTAACATCGGCTCTCTGGGAGGAGCGCGCCGAGAAGCGAAAGCAGGCGATTCAAAAGTACTGCTGGGACGAGGAAAAGGGCTGGTTCTTCGACTACGACATCACCAAGAAGGAGCGCACGGGATACGAAAGCGCCACGGCGCTGTGGACGCTCTGGGCCGGCATCGCAACGGAGAAACAGGCCGAGAGGCTTGTCCTCGAGACGGCGGTCCCCAAGCTCGAGGCCTACGGCGGACTCACGTCGACAACGGAGTCATCGAGAGGCGAGCTCGGGCCGGACAGGCCTCAGCGGCAGTGGGATTACCCGTACGGATGGGCGCCGCAGCAGATGCTCGCATGGGAGGGCCTTCGGCGCTACGGGTACGAAGACGACGCAGCCCGGTTGGCCTACAAGTGGCTGTACATGATGGCATCGGCGGCTAGGGACTACAATGGCGTGGTGGTGGAAAAGTACGACGTTACTCGCAAGTCGGAACCGCACCGAGTCGATGCCGAGTATGGGAACCAGGGCCTAGGCTTTAAGGGTGTTGCCAAGGAAGGGTGAGTACAGCAGCACTAAAATTCCGACCCCCGGGCCAAGACGCGGCTAACACATTGACCAATGGGACAGATTTGGATGGGTGAACGCTAGCTTTGTCGTGGGCCTCCAGTACTTGAGCGACCCTGTTGAGAAGTCGTTGGAGTCCATGCTGCCCTGGGAATTCGCATAGAATTCGAGTATCTTCTCGCCCTCCCTCTTCTTCTTATAAAGTTGGAAGAAGAAAAGAGAAAAGGAAGAGAGAAAGCTGCGTACAGTTTAGTAGGTGTTTTCGATGAAAAATCAAATGGAACAACAAACTCCAGTGGGACGATTCTTAGGGTGCTATTGACAATGAGAGAGAGACCTGGAGAGAGCTCACGCATGATGTGAGACGAGTAAATACCCCACATGGACAATGAATGACGATGAATGGACAATGGATGGTCTCGGTATTTGCACGCCCCCCCAGCTGCCCACTTGGCACTGGCACCTGCCACATCCCACTTCACGAACCCATGTCAACTTTCACATGGAATTTTATGTCGATGTAAACCATCAACGCCCGTCATCAATACGTGCAATTGTACTTTTTCTCACCAACATGCCATGCCCAGCGCTCGTGACTTCCTGAATATGTGTTGGGGATGCCAGGCGAAAAACATGTGGAAAGGTGGCGGCGGCGGCGAGGGGCAAGGTACGGGACACGAAGTACCCATGATGATCGTGCTCTATTGATGATCTTGAGTTGACATCACATGCAAAGCCATTGCCCATTAGCCGCAACTCCCCTTTCCACGGTTTAGTTCCAGCTTTCTCTTGTCCGGGCTTGATAGGAATGTACCGAGTACTTTTCTTGCCGACTTCCCTCTAGCCGGAACCGTCAATTGCTAAAAAAGGGAAAGAACAGTGAAGAGTCACAGCTTGCTTGCTTGCTGCATAAGGCGTGCCGAGTATATTTCCCAGTTGCCTTTGGATAGTGTGACTCAGAACCAAATCGAGAGAGTTACGCTGCAATTGCAGAATCTAGATGCGGCTTGCGGCTTGACAACCTCTGCGGCTTTCTTGTACTTTGCTCACTAATTCCTGCGAGTACTACTTCGCACGAAGGAAGTAGCAAGAGGCGATCCACATGGGAAAGTTGATGCAAGGAGTTCCTACTTCGTAATGCCTGCAAAAAAGACAGTAGTGTATGTACGAAGTAACTCATCGTGTAGTTAGAAAGGGCTCTATGACTCTTCCAGCTCGGAGACCGACTTATCTCCATTCTTCGATCTAGATCAATAAGATGACGGAGCAAATCATACATGGTTGCGGCATTCGAATCTCGGCTTCTTTTAACCCTTCGAAACGAATATACTTCGTACCTGCAAAATGTGGGATCCAATGTGGGCGCGTGTGTTTTTTTTCCACCGGCGGAGGTCTGGAGCCTATGCGAAAAGGTCGGTAGCCTCGGCCAATGCCGGACAAAACGCCTCGGTGCGGGAGCCGAGTCACCTTTGATAGCCACTTGCTGCCTTTCTTTTTCTTTTTTTCTTTTTCTTTTTCTTCCGTTTTCTTTTTTTTCTTTTCCTCCAATTCTCCACGCACGCCTCCGTCCCACCCACCCCCTTTGAGCCGAAGGGATCGTCAGCTCGGTGGTCTGGAAACTAGTGTTGTGTAATATAGTGTGCACTGGAAGTAGGAAAGCCAGTGAAGCTACTGCCCCTCCAATTTGATTGACCGGCCGTCCACCACTCCAATGAAGAAAAAAGATGGTAACGATGATGTAAATGCGCCCGGCGCAAGCAACAGGCGAACTTCATCAGTGAGTCAGTCAAAGTCACGATAATTCAAATTAATTGTCCTCGGCTACCAGCCCCCGGTTCCATTGACCATTGAAACGTGGCGGACATATTCGCGCCATTCTCTGCTCGATGTAAACGGCCTTAAAGCTTTCCTCCCGAGGTTGTGGGGCAAGAACTCGAAGCCGGCGGGAGACAGCCTGGGCAAATGGGGGGCAAAGGGGGGTGTGAAATTCCCAAAAGAGAGTGTGGGCGTGTTGGTCTAGATCGTTGTAGCTGGTACGGTCTGGCTTTGCCTTTCAGAGAACCCTTTCTTTGGTCACCGTAGAGGGTCCTCGGAGGACACAGCTAAAAGGTTTCGTGTACACCGTGACCCGGTTTGTTCTCCTCCACCCAGTTAGAGAGAAACCCGGAGGAGATCGCATTTGTAGTGCTACTAGAGACGAGGAAGCATGACTGTTTCTGGGAAATGCCCGCCCGTATCGGACCCGTTGGACCGACTGGGCCGAGGAAGCTGGACTAGCACTTGGGGGGCGTGTGTAAGTGCTTATGACGATATGATTTAACTTTTTGCTATCTCCAGTTTCTCATATGTGTAGCGAGTATTCTGCCTTTTTCTTAACCTTTTTTTTTCTTTTCTCATTTCCTCCTTAACCTCCTTGTCACTCTTCCCCTCATCCCCCCACCATCTCCATACCCTTTCTCCAACCTTAGAGAAGTAAGAAGAAGAATTTTAGCTTGTGACGATTGCCATTGCGTGTGAGACGTGCTTCTGTTCCTGATATCCTTTATACACCTTTCCATACATCCTACAACCTACACACACATTCACAATGGCGGCCAACAACATGCTTAACCCCGCCGCGGACTTCGACCAGGAGGATAGGGCCTTCGCCGCGGAGGTCGAGCAGGTCAAGAAGTGGTGGAGCGAGTCTCGATGGCGGTACACGAAGCGACCCTTCACCGCCGAGCAGATTGTGTCCAAGCGCGGCAACCTCAAGATCGAATACCCCGGAAACAACCAGTCTAAGAAGCTATGGAGGATCCTCGAGGGCCGATTCCAGGTATGGCGTAGACCAGGTCCAACGATTGGACCGAAGACTCTGGAATCTAGCCAGGAAACGAAAAAATTGGAAAACTAACTGGGCAATTGGGTTCTAGAACCGCGATGCCAGCTACACCTACGGCTGTCTCGACCCTACGATGGTGACTCAGATGGCCAAGTACCTTGATACCGTCTATGTCTCTGGCTGGCAATCTTCTTCCACTGCCTCCTCCACCGATGAGCCCGGTCCCGATTTGGCCGATTACCCCTACGTGAGTTTTCCTCGTCAGAACCGAGAGAGAAGGAGAGCGCCTAGTTCTAACATTGCGTGCCCACACAAAAGACTACCGTCCCCAACAAGGTCGGCCACCTCTTCCAGGCCCAGCTCTTCCACGACCGCAAGCAGCGCCAGGAGCGTCTTACTACCCCCAAGAACAAGCGCGCCGGTGTCGCCAACATTGACTACCTCCGACCCATCATTGCCGACGCCGATACTGGCCATGGCGGTCTCACTGCCGTCATGAAGCTCACCAAGCTCTTCATTGAGAAGGGTGCTGCCGGTATCCACATCGAGGATCAGGCTCCCGGAACCAAGAAGTGCGGTCACATGGCCGGAAAGGTCCTTGTGCCCATTAGCGAGCACATTAACCGCCTCGTCGCCATCCGAGCTCAGGCCGATATTATGGGTATGGAATGACCAGCCCCCCCAGGAAAAAGAAAGATGCAAAATAGTGGAGAAGAGAGGGGGAGAGAAAAATGTCACAGTCACTAACAATTTTTTGATCAACAGGCACCGACCTTGTCGTCGTTTGCCGAACCGACGCCGAGGCTGCTACCCTGATCTCCACCAGCATCGACCCCCGTGACCACGCCTTCATCCAGGGCACCACCAACGCCTCTCTCCAGCCCCTCGCCGACGTCATGGTCGCCGCCGAACAGGCCGGAAAGGTCGGCGCTCAGCTCCAGGCCGTCGAGGACAACTGGTTGGCCCAGGCCAAGCTCAAGACCTTCGACGAGGCCGTCGTCGAGGCCATCAACGCCGGACAGTTCTCCGACAAGAAGGGCATCATCGCCAAGTACCTCGCCGAGGCCAAGGGCAAGGGAAACGGAGAGGCCAGGGCCATCGCCAGGCGCATCACCGGCTTCGATCTCTACTTCAACTGGGACGCCGCCAGGACGAGGGAGGGCTACTTCAGGCTGAAGGGCGGATGTGAGTGCGCCATCAACAGGGCTGTTGCCTATGCACCTTACTGCGATGCCATCTGGATGGAGAGCAAGCTTCCCGACTATGCCCAGGCTGTTGAGTTTGCCAAGGGTGTCCACGCCAAGTGGCCCGAGCAGAAGTGAGTAAAAAAAAAAAAGAAACCCTAAACTTCCCTTTTCCCCTTTTAAAGAACCTTTGGCTAACCCTGCAATCTAGGCTCGCCTACAACCTTTCTCCCTCCTTCAACTGGAAGGCCGCCATGCCCCGAGACGACCAGGAGACCTACATCCGCCGTCTCGCCAAGCTCGGCTACTGCTGGCAGTTCATCACCCTGGCCGGTCTCCACACCACCGCGCTCATCAGCGACCAGTTCTCCAAGGCCTACAGCCAGATCGGCATGAGGGCGTACGGCGAGCTCGTCCAGGAGCCCGAGATGGACACCGGCGTCGACGTCGTCAAGCACCAGAAGTGGAGCGGTGCCAACTACGTCGATGAGCTGCAGAAGATGATTACTGGCGGTGTTAGCAGCACGGCGGCGATGGGTGCTGGTGTGACGGAAGATCAGTTCAAATAAGCGGATGTAAAGGCTGGGAGATGTTGGACGACGATACGTTCTCTGAGGGGAGGGATAATGAGAGATTTAGAACTTGCATGTGAAGGGATGGGTAAGATCTGAAGATGGGAAGATGTGGAAGATGACAAATTACCTCGATATGTACACTCTGGCTGCAATTGTCAACGAGTACCTTGTATTTGATGCTCTTGGTCTATTGATGGTTACAAAAATTCAATGTTTACTATTATAATTGTATTGTTACCGAACTGCTTCAATCTTGGCATACAAGCGACAAGTGTAATCCTTATTCCTTGGTGATCGATTGGCTCGATGCTAGCCTAGTCTGTGTGCATTGAGGCTGCAATGTCTCCTGCGAGCCACCCGAAATTTCAAGTGCTCCCAAGTGGCTTGCCAGGCGAGCTTACGAAGTAGCTTTGGCACGCGATCTGAGTTCAGCTGGCATCAGTTGATCTAGTCACTTGATCAAATCAATCACAGAGGTACAGAGTTTAGGTGCATTGAATTGAAGCCATCGATGGGATCAATTCATAGGGCAATAGATCTACCACGTAGTTTAGATATGGCGGAGAGTAAACCAGTTAAATCAGGCCTAAATTGTAGCATCATACCTGGTTTAGTAAAGATCATACCCATGGATAGATCTCCTTGCAGCCCGGTGGGTTAACATCCTGTTTGCACAGCTGCCATTTCGTTTCATGCATCATCACCTCACGCCCAGGCCCTGAACCTTCCTCTTCAACCCTTCACAACGCCATGACGTCCACGATAACCCCCGCCCACCTCGGCTTCCTTGCCATATACAACCCATCTCTCAGTTCCGCCTCACAGGATGAAGACGCCCTCGCCCACCAAATAGTCTACTACGCCTCAGTCACAACGCTATCCCGCCGCCGCCGAAGGACCGGCCGCAAACGGAAGGGCCGCCGTGAACGTGAACGCCTCACCGAGGATGTGTCCCATGAGGAGCGTAATGAGCGGCTGAGGCAGATTGGGTTGGCGCAGGGAATGGTTGAGTTTAGTCGCGGCTTTTCTGGCGGAGATGCGGTGGATGTCATCGAGACGGAGAAGAGTAGGGTTGTGGTTCATGAGGTTGAGCCGGGATGGTGGATTTTAAGCGTAGGTCTCATACAATACCTGTTGCTCTTTCGTTTACTTCTCTTCTTTCTTTTTTCTTTCTTTCCCATTACTTCGTTATTTTTATTTTTATTTTTTTTTACCTCTCATCAATATGTGCAAACCTTCAAGGGGAGAACACGACTCACATGCTCATAGTCAATCGACCTCACACGACTACCCCTACCACCCAAACTACCAACCTCATCATCTCTCTCCCAGCGCGAGGATGTATTTGAGTACTCATCCAAAGAAGTAAAGCCAGCCGCGCTTCTCCTCCAGGACCTTCTACGCGCTCACTCCCTCTTTCTTCTTCACCATGACGCGTCGCTGTCCAGGCTATTTGACCGGCTGGGAAGGAGGCGGTTCGTCTCTTCGCTAACGCGTTACTGGGACCTTTTCCTATCGACCTGGAGCGTTTCCATACACGGGAACCCCATCCGGAGTATCCTTGGAGGGATCAATATCGCCGCTTCTGGTGAGCTTGGTGTTGGTGTTGGAGAGGAGGATCGTGGGAGTGGCGAGAGGGAGGTGCTGGAAGGTTTGGTGGGGAGAATAGACGGGCTGGTTGACCTTGTCGTCTCTAAGTTCGGTGAAGCGGATGGGGCCGGTGACAAGAACCCCGAAAGAGACGTCGGAGAAGGGGCTGCCGTGGTTCCGTGGCTAGGGACGGGACAAGATCCTGATGCGGAAGACGGGGCCATCTTCCTCGGCGTTGGTGCGTTGACTAGGCAGTCCTTGAAGGACGTAGTACATTGGACCGAGGATCTTTATACGTGGGGGGAGAACTCTTACGGTGTCATCGGCGCCCCTTCATTAACACAAAGTGAGAAGAAGCAGAAAGCGCCATCTCCACCAAAATCACCAGAAGCTCAGGAAGCTCAGGCGCCTCAACCTAGTGCTTCGTCAACTGCTGACGACTCGCGAGCAGGAGACGTTGGCAAGGATGGCAATGAACAACAAGAGCCGGATAAGAAAGTGACGAGCAGCCCTGATGGGGCCGTTGAGTCGCCATCCGCCCCAGGACCAGCGCCAAGCTCAACCAACCCGGAAGCAACCGCCGTCGGACCAGAAGCCGAAGGCCACATGGGCAAGTTTGCGAGCATGCTTAAACTCGGCTACGGGACGTATTGGTCACTTGGGGGCTCTGAAAGCAAGCCGGGTAGTCCTGCTCCGCCAGAGGCTTCCCAGACCGACAAGCCCAAGAGTCCGGCTCCCACCGACACGCAGAAGCGAAGTAGCACCAAGAAAGTGGCCGATGAGTCCGAGGGCTATTTTCTGATCGGCCTTAAGGGCACCGTTAAAGAACATCCCCCCAGCGACTCATCTTCCGACGACGATGACGAGACCTCCAGAAAACACTCTACGCATACCCGGACACTCCACGTCACAATCTCATCCCCCGATGACCGGGGTCCTACACGCGCCTCTCTACGAGCAATTGTTTACATCAACAGACCATTCATCTTCACGTTCCTTTTCCGCCCCGAAACTCCATCCCTTTCTTCAGATGCCCTCTACCGCTCCCTGCACTACCAGCTCTCACCACTCCGCAAACCCCTCCTAATCTCCACAACCTACCGACCCCCTCGTCCCGAGAACACCAGACCCGCATCCTCGTCCTTCCAAGCCTCCTCATCAATGTACGACCTCGTCTGGGACCCCCAACTCAACAACGTCCACTCCACAATCCCCAACATACCCACGGGTAAACCAACCCTCTGGACCCGCACCGAAGCCATCGCGACACACACTCACCTCCTCAGCATCTTCTCCGCCCGCAAGCCAGGCGACGTCGAGAAGACTTTAAAGACGAACAAGGGCTGGTGGATTGTTTGGAGCAGGGTCCTGCCCCCTCGGGCGTCTATCCCGGGCGCGTCTTCTCCTTCCCAGGGAGGTCATGATCAATCTGCGTCCGCTTCGGATGTGGATGACGCATCTGAGCATGCGAGGAGTAGTGCGGGTGGTGGAGAGGAGGCTAGCGCGAAGGAAGTGTTTCTGCTGAGACGGGCTGGGGATCATGCTAGGGCGTTTAGTTCGTCGCTCGCACCTAGAAGGGAAAGTGTGAGTAGGCTGGCTCAGGGGATTGGTGTTGATACCAGAGGCTATGTAGAAACCTTGTTGAGTTTAGGTAGATGATAGGGCCCGATCATTCGTAGGTGTTATGAAGAATACGATGTGTCATTAGACACATATATCTGGATCTGTATTTAGTTGACTTAGTACCGCTTGGTACGGTTCACGGTGTCTGAGATTCCGAGTTAGCAGTATGTAAGATGTATCATGTCGTACATTTCGCAGCACCAGGTTTGACGTCAAGAAGATCATAAGATCCGCAGATCCACACTCTCCTCCCGATTATGCCGATCTGTGGCACCTCTAACGCTGACGAGATCGAGTCTGCAAAAAGCAACCCACTCCCTGTCGAGTTTCATTTCTTCCTGTCTTCGAAGTATACTCAGGCGAGTCTAGCGCAGCGCAACGATAATCGATCGCCTTTCCGCATCTTACAGAATAGCTATCACACGAGGAGAGCGACGGAGCACGGAGGCAATTTTCCAATTTGTTCTGCTTGTCATTCAAGGGCTGACCCTCTTGGAAGACGTTTCCACCAAACCACCCCTATAAAGTTGTATATACAAGAAAAATCAAGAAAGGTAAATCTCTTCTATATGTTCATCACCATAATGCGGTAAATCCGTGCCGACCTTTCAACACGCGCCATGGTTGGTGCTCTATTCTCCCTTTCCTCGAACTAGGACATTCACATGCCTGAAGACAAATGGATCCTGGTGGAGTAGGCGCGTGTCGTGGTCGCTATTGTTGCGCCGGTTGGTGTCATCTTATCATCCCGAAGCCCAAAAAAGAAAGAAAAACAGACCATAACCCTTGGTCTTTTCCATGCCGTTAATCCGATCCCGATGCGGTATATTTCGCAGCCCATCTTCGAGAGGACTTCCCAAGATAAAACGAAGAACAAAAAAAGCAGAGGAAGAACGTATATACATTCTCAACACTACCCTACTCTAAACATGGAGATGGGGAATATTGAAAAAGGCACCAACAGATCCTGCGCTTATCAAAACTACCTTGCTCCTTGTGGACAGCAGCAAGGCAACCCTTAGAGCTTCAGGCCATTGATGACAAGTAGAATGGAAATCGGAGAGAGCAAAGCCATCAAGCTCTTTAGTTTGCGTTCAAGTACCACTCGACAGGCATGCGACCGAGGCCAAGGTCTCCGAAGAGATCGAGGAATAGCTTCTCGGTACCGTCAATGTTATTGGCGGCGCAGTCGCCACACTTGTCACGGATGGTGGCAACAACGCTCTTTCCGTTGGCCATGACAGTGATGGTCCTGCCGCAGAGGGGGTTGCTGTTGGAAAGTTCACCCATAACCAAATGGGAAAGGGCGACGTAGTACTCGGACCGGTCCTTTCCAGCGTCGTTGAAACCGCAGGCGCCGAGTCCGACGGCGAAGAAGGTCAGTTCACCGTTTCCTCCCACGGACTTGTCGTAGTTTCCAGATGAGGCAGAGGTATCCTGAACCACGACCGAAGGAGAAGGCTTCTGAGCAACCGGGAGGGGGGGGGGAGCCACGGGTTCCGGCC
>SJVG01000092.1:0-67526 GCA_034774675.1 Scedosporium minutisporum
TGGGGGGGGGTGTTGGGATTGGTGTGGCGGGGGGTGTGGTGGGGGGTGTTGTGCTTTGAAATTGGTTCCTGAAGTTTTTTTATTCTCTCACCTTCTTTCTGGGTTCACGGGATTTGGAGGCTTGGAGCTGTACTGACCTCTTTTTCTACTGATAGGTTGATGTGCATGGAGTGGTGATGGATGGACTTGGGGGGATTGGGGACGGGGTTTGGATTTGGTAGATTAGTTTGGGGTTGTTAATGGAGTTGAGATTTTGAAGGTTACACTTGTGTTCCTGCGTGCGACGTGTCCGAAATCCTGGAGTATCTGATGCAGGATGGTAATCACTTATTCTCAAGAGAGCTTTCCACCCGCTGAACGGCTGTAGTTCTCCACCTGCCTCGTAAACGTGTAGCCAAGACACGATCCATGAACGACAGCAATATCGTCACTGAAATGGTTCCCCCATCGACTCCACATATTTATCCCATACGCTCGTCCACACAAACTCTAGAACTGGGATTCTTACTATTGTCTTTGATGATAACGTTCATATTCACTTGTCACTTCATTCGCTCAGTGCCTCGGACTAAATCTTGATACTTCCAGTGATACCATTGAGTCATCAGTCTATCTAAAGGGGAGGGGGGGACAACTTCTCAGCAAGAAACACACACGTAAGGTCTGAAGTTTTCACTCTCCAAGACAGAGGGAAGGTCTGTATTTGATTTTCACCCTTTTCATACGATTTACTCGAAAACTTAAAAAGAACCCCCTGGAACTCCATTTCCTAATGCATTGTTCGACGTCTGTTGTACTCTAACATGCCGCATCATAAAACAAACGTGAGTAAAAACAAACCCCTCCCCGTTTCCCCAAAAAGACGCCGGTCGCTTGTATGAGTAAAAGAAGAACGAAAAAGATAAATGGAGTCTATCGGCAAAAAAGAGACCAAGACCACTCTGAAACGTCGTTGGGGGAAACAACCAGACCTCCCTGTTTCTGTCCTCCTTGAAAGTGCCTGTTTGTATCCATCCTGTTCGGCATATTTCACTGTGAAAGTGTGTTTGCGTTTTTTTTTTCCGGGTTTTTGTTTTTCTTGAAAGGGGTATGGTTCAAAGAACCGTCCTTGTGTCTTGAGGTGCTATCACATCTTGAGTGAATGCATGGCATTCTGGTTGCCCTTAGGGACTCCATTCATATCCACTATGTTTCCTTGCACTTCCTGGATAGCTTCCTAGCTACTCCGGGCTGCAAATGCATCAGGTGGGAGGTTGGTCTGCGCAAAAATGTTAGCTGTGAATCAATAAAAGAAAAAGATTCCATGTGCATCCAAGGATCTGAAACAAGGGAATGATGTATCCTTACTTTTCTTTCATTAAAGATAGCCACGGCCTTCTGGAAGTCCCAGTTCACAGAAGGATCAGAAAGGCAGAGCTCCGCATACTGGGGAGTCATGCCAGTTTGTTTACACAGCTCCGCAACCATGGCGGCCCGCTGTTGTTGTTGTTCGGCAGTGACGACAGCCTCGGCGGCTGTGGGATCGGGGGCCGCGAAGATGTTCGGCAGGGGGTTGTATGCCCTAAGAGAGAACATGTCGCTGACAACGCGGATGGGGTTCTTTCCGGGGATTCCGGGGCCGAGGACAAAGGTGCGCGAGAAGCTCCGCTTGCCGGTCGATCCGGACTTCTGGTCAAATTCGTCAAACTCGCCGTGAATGGTAATGATCAGGCCATCGACGCCGCGCTTTACCTGGCCGGTCGGGTCGGCAAGGCCGGGAAGTGGGTGGCAATCCATGATGTATTTGCTCACTTCCTGCTTCAGATCGGGGTGTTTGGTTGCGGGAAGAGTTTTCCAAAGCTCCGAGATGACAGCGGCGCCCTTGAAAAGTCGCTGGACACGAGCGGGTGGGTGTGTGATCTTGGTGAGATTTCGTGAAAACTTGAGGTATGCTGCCCACGGTAAGGGCGGAGGCTGGTTGGGATCACGCGCAGACTCGGTGTCGACGGCGAGCGAGAAGTTGCTCTGGTCATCGTAGTACTTGGTGACAAGTTCGGGACGGTGATTGTCATAGTTTGTGTAGAAGTCCAGGAGGAAATTCTCACCGATGTTGTTTGCGTCGCGGAAATCGGGACCGCCTTGAGGGAAGGGCTTTGGCAACAAGGCTGCTTGTGCCGCCGCGGCTTGCTCAGGGGTGCGGACTTGGATACCGTTAAGGTCCTGGAGGGAGGGGAACCACTCAAGCAGGGTGGTCTTGTAGTCCGCCTGGTTGGTCTCGATTGGGTTGTTGGCGACGTAGAGCGCTCGAAGGCGTTTGAACTTTCCCTTCAAGGCAAGTAGACCGTCGATGTTGGGAATTTTATTTCCGCTGAGGTCCAGGTTTAGGAGATCAGGGAATGTATCGCCGAGGACGGCGACTTGGTTGACGTTGCCAATGCTGTTGTTGGCAACGCTGATGCTCTCGATGGCCTCGCTCTTTTCCTTTCGGGTTTTGAACAAGTCATCGCAGACTCTCATGAGAGCCTTGAACATCTTCTCAGCTCTCTCAGAGCTGGCAAGCAGACCGGCCTGGACGATGGCGGGGTCCGCGTTCAGAGCGTCAAGCTTGAGAAGCTTGGCAGCACCGGCATAACGGGTACTGAGTATGGACTGCAGGTGGTCACGAAGCATTTTCGCGTCCGCAGACGTCTCTTCCTCCTTAGGACCTTGCTGCTCATCGACTGTCACCGATAAAGCGGCTCCTGCGAAAGTGAAGGTGTTGACCTTGAGGAGCTCCTCTGAGTCTTCCTTGGTAGCGGCAACTAGAACGAATTCACCTTGTTCGCGATGCTGAAGTTTTTTTTATTTCACGTTAGTAAGGCAAAGAGGGGTTTGGGGGGAAACAGGGGATAAATAATTCTAATCGGGCTGCGAAAGAGGCTCAAGCAGCCGGTATGGTAGTTCTTGTCGACTCGCGTTGGGGGAGTTTCGTGGCCACACAGGGCGAGTTTGGACCATCGGCATCGCTTTCGAACCTCCCCCGATTCTCCTCGTCCGGGAGGAGGTAACTCACCTGCTTGATAGCTACCGGTCGGTTGGATGTTCGGTTCGCTAGGGATGTGGCCTTCCTTTCGAGGAAGTGTAGTAGGTCCTTGACTCCTCCGCCGGGGTTCGTCGCAGCCTTGCTCTCCTTCAAGCCCTTCACGCGCAACCACACGAGTGTGAGAGGAGTCCTCTGAGATCGGGTGGTAACGTTGGCGATGCGGGACGCTAAAGGACCACCGCCGTTGAGATGGCGGGCGATGATCTGAGCCTGCTTGCTGGGCATCCTGGGGGGTGCTGCAGCTGTTCCGCGGCCGCCGCGACCGCCTCGGGTAGGTCGAGAAGTCTTTGCGTCTCCAACCGCTGGTCTCTTCGCGCGTCGGCCTTCACCATCCATATCGAGATCCCCATCCATATCGGTGCGGGGGCCTGCAGCTCGTCGCTTCTGGATTCCACCACGATCGGTCGTGCGAGCGCCGGCGACGTTTCGGGCGGGGCGGGCAGCAGAGCCACCACGAGGACCTCGCGGAGGACCCATTGCAAAAGTTCTGAAGGGTAGAGGAGGAGTCGAATAAAACGAAGCTGGTGGTAGTCTCACCCAAGATGCATGGGTTGTAGAGAGAGATCTGGCGGAAGGGAAGGCGGAAGAAAGTTTTTTGTATTTTTTTATTTTCCCAAGGCAGGCAGGTGGGGACGTAGGAGCGCGAGGTAGGGAATGAAGGAAATGACGTGGGTTTGGTGTTGGGCTTTTTTGGTCCAGTCCACGCAGTCCACGAGATTCCCAGCTTTATAGTGGACTGTTTGTCGTCAAAGAAGAGATGGAACAAGGCGAAGTTCGAATGATTCAATGACGCGAAGATGAACTTGTCGCGGGACACCCAATGGCACAAAGACAAGGAAGGACCAAGTACTTCGTAGGTAATCATGCATGGGGCTTCTGCCTAAGTCAAGAAATAATTTGTACTAATTGGTTCCAAGTTTGTAATCAAGCTCATATGACCAATCATTGATTCGTCCGATGGGAGGCACCGCCCCGCATGTTGCAGGCTGCCAGTATCTGTTGTCGCACCGTCATTACGTGATTCTAATATCACGTGATACAGTGACCTTTTCGTGTCCCCGCCACCTTCAATCTGCTAAACGCGTTCAGCTATGACAGCCAAAGTTCAACAGACGCGACGGAATGTGTTCCCCTCACCCGTGCTATCCATCAGAAATATGGTTCCAGATAATACGGGGTTGAGACTTTACTCTTAGTTCCTCGCTTTGGAACTTGACAAGGGTCGCCATGGTAGACGAATTCTTCGACGATGACCTGGACGACGACGACCTGTTGTTGGCTGCGGACGAGGTTCTGATACAACGGAGCTCGGAACCATCCTCGTCCACAGCAGATGCGCAACCTCCCCCTCCTGCCCGGGACCCCCCTCCAAGTATACCACAACCGATACACCAGCCCTCTGGCCCGCCCCAGAACCGGCCGGCAAGGACATTACAGCGCCAAATTTCCATCCCAAGACAGCAGGGCGCGGCTCAGTCGCGACAGGGCCAGATCCTTCGCCAGGCGACCCTTTTTGGCGACACTGTTCAGGATGGCGAAGCCGGCGAGTCGCAATCGGCGCCTCCAGGAGCGTATCGCAACAATGGTAATAGGGAGGCGCCGACCCACCATGATCTTGACGACGAGGCCCTCAGGACATGGGTCTATCCGATGAACCTAGGTGCCATTCGAGATTATCAGTACAGCATCGTGAAGAACAGCCTTTTCAACAACACCCTCGTCGCATTACCTACCGGTCTGGGAAAGACGTTTATTGCTGCGACTGTCATGCTCAACTTCTACCGCTGGACGAAAAAGGCGCAGATTGTCTTTGTCGCTCCAACGAAGCCTCTGGTTTCGCAGCAGGTCGATGCTTGCTTTAATCTTGTTGGCATTCCGCGATCGGATACAACTCTGCTCACCGGTGAGATATCTCCGGGGCTAAGAGTAGAGGAGTGGCAGTCGAAGCGGGTTTTTTTCATGACGCCGCAGACGCTGCAGAACGACCTGTCGAACGGATATGCAGACCCTAAGAATATCGTGCTTCTTGTGGTCGACGAGGCGCATCGAGCCGTGGGCGAATACGCCTATGCTAAAGTGATCAAATTCATCAGGCGATTCTCGAAGAGCATCAGGGTCCTAGCCCTAACAGCCACCCCGGGTTCCAAAGTCGAGACGGTCCAAGAAGTCATCGACAACCTCGGTATTTCCCACGTCGAGATTCGCACGGAGGAGTCCCTAGATATTCGTCAATACATCCACCGCAGAGAAATTGAAGAAGAGGTTCTCGATCCGTCCGACGAGATCAATCGGGTGCGGGAACTTTTCAGCCTCACCCTCAAACCACTCGTCGACAAGCTATCCCAGCAGAACATCTACTGGGGCCGCGATCCGATGGCCCTCACGACTTTTGGCCTGTTAAAGACCCAGAAGGAATGGTTCTCCGGTCCAGGTCGACATGCAAACCAAGGCCTCCAAAGCATGATGCGAGCAGTCTTTGCCGTCCTTACTAGCATTGCGCATTCTATCAAGCTCCTTAACTTCCACGGAATAAAGCCCTTTTACGAAAACATGTTCACATTTAGAAGCGAAGTGGAAGCTAAGGGTAAGAACGGCTCCAAATACCGAACGGCAATCGTCAAGGACAAACACTTTGTGGAAATGATGGACACTATCGATAGGTGGCTCAAGACGCCCGATTTCGTCGGCCACCCCAAACTTACCGTGCTCGCGGACAGGATTCTCAACCACTTTATGGACCATTCTACGCAGGTTTCGACCAAAGTGATTGTGTTCAGCGAGTACCGAGATAGCGCTGACGAGATTGTGCGGATTTTGAACCTGCACCGGCCCATGATACGGGCCAACGTTTTCGTCGGACAGGCTGACTCCAAGCGGTCCGAGGGAATGAAGCAGGCGCAGCAGATTCAGACCATTGAGGATTTCCGGGCGGGCAAGTTCAATGTCCTGGTGGCCACGTCGATTGGCGAAGAAGGCCTAGACATTGGCCAGGTCGACCTCATCATCTGTTACGACGCATCAGCGTCACCCATCCGAATGCTCCAGCGCATGGGCCGCACTGGTCGTAAGCGAGCCGGAAGAATCATCCTCCTGCTCATGCGCGGCAAAGAAGAGGATAACTACGCAAAGTCGAAGGACTCATATGCGGCTATGCAGAAGCTCATTTGCGAGGGGAGCCGCTTTAACTTCCGCTTCGACCTCTCTACGAGGATCGTACCCCGGGGCGCAGTACCAGCCGTCGACAAGCGCATAATCGAGATTCCTTTAGAAAATACGCAAATACAAGGCCTGCCCGAGCCAAAGAAATCACGAGTCCCGAAAAAGAAGAAGCCACCGAAGAAATTCCACATGCCCGATGGCGTCATTACCGGTTTCGTGAAAGCGTCCGAGATAGGAAAACAGCCCGCCAGTTCCAAGTCGAAGAAGCAAAAGACGCCGGAACCAGTCGAGACGGATTTCATTGAAGATATACCACCCTTAGAGAAGATGACACTCACGAAGGAGCAGCAGAGAGGGTTTCGAAACACATACCAGCTTGTACATGGCGAACACGACCAGGATGTTTTTGTGGAGATGAGCAAGTACCCCGAGTCGCAGCGGACGCTGAGACCGACGATGCATCTCAGGCATGGGCGCTATACGAAGAGGGTAGTGAGGCTATTGAACCGGGTCGTGAAGGAGACAGAGGAGGAATATCCGCCCCTAGACCCTCCGCGGTACCAACATACGCCCATGAAGGAGCTAGTCGACTCCTCGGACGAGCGAGACGCTTCCGCAGAGCTGCTAGACTTCTCCCAAGATGAAGGCTTAGATGTGGAAGAAACTAATACAAGAAGGAAACGGCGTCGACTGTCGGATCCTTTGCCGTCTGACGAAGAAGAACCCCCAACTCCAGATGAACCCGGCCGACTAAAGAGGAAGAGGCCGAAGAAGAAGAACGCCGGCAAGCACACCTATGCGCGCAATCTCGAAAACGAGGGCGACACGTGCGACTCCGAAGAGGAGATTGGCGGATCTTACGGCGACGACGGGGCGGATTTGTTGGACTTCATTGTGTCGGATTCGGAGATTGAGCTCGAGACTCCTCCACCTGCGCGAAGGAAGAACAACAAGACGACGAAAAGTCGCGACACACAACCCCGCGAAAAGGACGATGGTCTGGACAGAGCCGGTTTGCTCGGGACTGATGACGATGAAGACGACAATATGCCCTCGCTTAGCCAGCTCGTTAACGCTAGATCTACGAAACTACCAAGAAGGAGTAACGGGTCGAGAAGAAATGGAAGAACCACAAAGACGAGGGGACGGGGCGAGGGAGAAGAAGTGTTGAAAGATAAAATATGGGCTGTATATTCGGATGATGATGATATGATAGGCGTTGTGCCTGATGCCCCAGAGAGTGATGAGGGAATCGTGAGTCTTACGCAGAGGGGGAGGGGGAGGAAGGTGGTTGAAGATAGTGAGAGCGAGTGATTTTATGATGGCTTACGACTCTTCCCCGGCTTTCCGTTTCGGCTCCGTTTGCCGTTGCTATGATGTACAATACAGAGATTTTTCTTTCTTGTCTATAGTGTATGCATGTGGATGTGGATGTGGGTGAGGTGACTACATCTCTGATATCCATGGCGAGGGATGGCCACCCGCATGTCAGCGTTCGAGAGCCGTGGCCATTTGAGACAGCCACTTTCAAAAAATAAAGGATAAAGAAATAAAAATAGAGAGGGATTTTGTGGATAGTGCTCATGAGGGGGGATTCAAATAACAGCTCCGGGGAATGAGTTCAAGGTGGTTGGGCATGGTCAGCAAGATGTCATGTGCGATCTACTTACAGCTAGACCATTTGACAACAAAAAGATGCCCCAAGTGTCGCGACCAGCGGCACTTGACTGTAAGTAGTCTTATATAGTTACTGCACCAGCTGTCCTTACACAAGACGACAAATCGCCGACGGGGAAGGAAAAAGAAACAAGTTATCAAGAGCAATCGGTTCACATTCTCAGGACGTTTTATGATTTAGAGCTATTACTGATATATCTAGAATATCCGATTCGCCCCCATTCTGTACATCGAAGTAGCTCCCGTCGTTGTGTTATTACATCCAATACCGTAATGCATCACGGCCTCTATATGGCAGCCACGACGGCAGGTCGATGGATAAAGATTTGCGAGTCCAGGAAACAACTTCGCTAATTCCCAGAACATAGTCTGAGAATACATAATCGCATGCACTCACCTAGCCTACTCTGATTTAGACTCAATTGAGGTTCTGTGCAGTTCCATAAGATAGTCGCTTTCGACAATCTGAATGGCGGTAGGGCGGTCTTCCGGTAACCACCGCAGAATATCCCTTGCAAACTCAACGAACTTGCCATGCTCTACACCCTCAAGATACCTCTCCCGCGTCTCAAGGGTGACATCGGGAATCGGAGTGCTAGCGATCCAGTTGCCTACGTACAGCCTGGGTTAGTTTGGCTCAGAGTATTTTGAGATGACTGGTGATGAGGCGCAGGAATAGAGGCGATAGAAGGATGGCATTGAGGGTTCAGCATGCCTTCAGAGTCCCAGTATTTTTTACACCTCTCGCTCCTCTCTAGGAAACTTTTGGGCGGTGGGCCTAGGAGAGCCACCATCTCGGCTAGATGCTGTTCGTCATCCACCACTCCATTCTTGAGACCGAAGAACAATCGGCAGCCTTGGAAGAGGTCCCACATCTGCGCGTAATTAGGACACGTTCTAAACACGAGGAATTCGCCCATAAATGAAACTGGCACTCACCATAACACCTGCAGCCCAAATATCAATCTTGGGGCCCCATTCCATCCCCAGAATCACTTCCGGGGCTCTGTAGAAGTCGGGCATAACATCGCCCCTATGGACAGCCCCGATCCGTGCACTTCCGAAATCCGAGAGGACAGGAGGGCCGTTGGTAATCGGTAGAGGTCTTGAGCCGTATATGACACGACTCTCGAGTACTTTTCGTGGGGCGGGGTGGCTCGTCTCGGCTTCCTCGAGTTGAGAGAAGAGGTTTGGATCCGTGACGCCCGTCAAGATGTTGTTTGGCGAGATGTCTAGTACAAGGGCTCATTAGAGGAACAAGAAAGACTACAAACTAGATCCAATAATCAGCACGCACCAGTGTGGACTACTCCAGCTTCGTGCACGTAGTCGACGCCGAGGAGAATTAGTTGGAAAGAGCGCTTGAAGAGGTCCAGAGGCAGACGACTGTCAGGCATCCGACTGCGGAATTTAGTGAAACTTATTCCGAGTGGGTCGTATACCAAACACTGGTGCTTGCCATACGGACCCTCAACAACGAAGCTATCCTTGAGGAGACGGACGAAATTCTTCCCGATATGTTGGTCGTCTCCAGCCTGGAGGACGCGGCACACGGCAATTTCATTCTTCGCTTGGTTGTTGAAGTCATCTTCCTGCTCCCTAGTGCAGACTTTGATAGCGACATAAGCGCCCGACCTAAGATATTGTTCTTTAATAAACATCCTCTCTGCAGAACTGTTACCAGTGAGATTCGCATACCTCAAGTCTCTGGAGAGCCATATTGTTGACCCAATGCCAAATCCTAGCTTGCAGACTACCCTATATCTGGAAGAGAATACCTCCCCTAAGGAAACAGGGTAAAACTTATTTTCCACGTAGCCTGGAATGTCTTCCTCTTCAAACTTCTGATCATTTGGCACGGCCTCGAAGCTAGGCTCCATGCTGAGGCAGGATGAATTCCCAAAAAATCGGCGCAGTTTTGGCTGGTATATTGGAGGTATTATGCGGCGAGGAAGAAAGGACCGGGATATAAAATATTGTCGAACCGGCGCCCGTAACCAGACCTTCATGATGGCGGGAAGGTTGAGCAGCGGAATTGGCTAAGCACTATTCTGCTCCGCTCCGTTTGATCCTCGTCCAAATGGGAATGGAGCGAAGTAAGTGGATTGTCTTATTTTCCACGATTAGTCATATGTGCTCCTAGATGAGATCTGTCTCAATGCTGTCCAATCAGAGGCTTCAAATCGGTTCAAGGGGGTTCAAGGGGATTTGATCCTGCCTGGGTCCTAAAAATAAACGATTGGGTGGTGGTCGCCCGCCTATCGCCTTCATTGGAGGGTGAGTGTCGGTGTCGGCCAATCAGTACATGCACTTTCGGTGTTGGTCGTCGGACGGGGTCGGACATCATCCTATTTTTCCAGATCGTGGATTAAACCGCCAAGTTCGAGCATCACGAAGCGCCCAGTGTCCACCAAACGAGGCGGAGCAGAGTGGCCCGCATACCTCACTTGTTGGTTCTCTAAGTAATTATATGAGAGCCAACTTCATCCTGCAGCTCCTCCGCCTTGGAGGATAGAGCGGATGTGATCAAACCGGGTGATGAAGCTGCCCGAGGCGCTTACAGCTCCGATCCACTGAGTGCCAGCGAATGACAAGAGAAGCAGCCCACTTACATGGACAGCCTGCCTGCTGCGAGCGAGGATTATAAAAAGAGCTCTTGATTCTTCTCCAAAGTTCTCCAGCCAACTGATCATCACCATCACACTCCCTGCTCCAAATCGCACCTTCTCACCTTCCAAATCGTTGTACTATTATGTTTCGAGGAACTGCTGCCCTCTGCGTCCGGTACGGAGGCGCTACTCCGCTCGGTAACCTCACTTCGTCCTACCAATCGGCGGTTGAATCTGCTAGCAAGGTAGTGGAAGCAAAGGTAGATTCACATTATCCCTCCCCCTTCCCGATACACCCATCGGACTAACGAGAATTCTAGTACCCGGTCCTCGTCGAAGCACGTATCCAGTAAGACACTTCAGCTCTTCTACCCTCGTTCTCGTTGCTAAGATGACTTGAACAGGGGTTCCACTCCCCACCACTCGACCAAAGATCCATCGGATCCAGAGAAAATAATCACCGTTAGCTACCACACTGCGAAGGGCACACGAGCTCTCAGTATCCATGTTCACGAAGACGGGACATTTAAAGAATTTCTGTCTCGATATGGGAAGGATAGACTTGGCGGCGACGCGAAATGAGGATAATTGAAGGAGCGGAAGGATGCCCGAGACTGGTTTTGATTGTCAGCCAGTTGTTAGCTTGTTCATTAACCATTGGGGTCGATATCTTGGAGCCTCGGAGTTGCTGATAATACAGACTAAATTGAACGCTTTCTTGTTCCACTTCTATAGATACCTTTCGTATGTCCTTTTCATACTCGCTTGTTATTTGACTAATTCTTGTTTGATATTATGTTAGCTGCTGCATGGGATGTAGTTTAAATCTATATATTTCATTCTCCTCGCCACTTCTACCTCGGTAAAGCACACAGTAATTGGAAATAGCACTTTCGGCTGCAGCTCAACCGACATTGTCTGTCCCAATGCAAGCAAGGCATGTCAAGGCTCAATCAAGCCAGTGGCGCTGAATGCATTATTACGTAGCGCGTCGGGTATGTAGAGAATCCTCTCCAAAGCTAATCTCCCGCACTTGACATATCAGCATACCAGCAAACTGGCCATAGTGACTGCGATGCTGCAGACCGTTGAGGGGAGAGAGATGACGTACTTTCATATGAAGCCTTAGGAAATTTTGTTAACACCTTCCCGTTTCCATATAGTTACGATTGATCTATTTTTCCCGAGTGTGAGCGGGGACACTCCCATAGCCAGCATTGCGAGTCATCCTGCTCAAGATCACGACTTCTGAAACCGCATGTACCATCACTAAAAAGCAAAATATTTGATAGCAATTACAGTTCCTATTAACACCATAACCATAGATCCCTAAAAATAATATGACCGACACTGTTAGCAGCAAAAAGGGGGCCATTCCGAGTCTTGGGATTCATCAATGCAACGGTGTGCGAGGATCATGGTCAAACCCCCTTCCCATTAACACAGATCTCTCTCTCCAATCCAAATCCCTTCATTAATAAACAAAGCGCAGTTTAACATGCGGGGCGAATGCAGATGTTAATCAAATGCCGGCATACCATGCGACCCGTCCAGAGGCGTTGAGTGGAACCACCGGAGTGTGAATACGCGTATAGACTTAAAAAGCTCGGTCAACCGGGTTGATTAGATTTTAGGATCGCCCCCAACTAGGAATGTCAATGGATGATCTCGTGCAATACGCGTATTGGCTGGAATTGAACCTAGTTGAATGTAATGCACCTCCCAACGCGGGGGCAAGGGGAGGATGATGCAGGTGTTCTTCGTATCATCGATGATGACGACTGATAATTATCACGAAACCGAGAGAACGTGTTGTCCGTGTATCGACCGGACCGATTGTGGATCAAGGCTGTACACTGCCAGTGACGTGGATTGTTCAATCTATAAATTCTAGGCTTTCTATGTGAAATGGAGATGATAGTCCCTTGGTTCATGGCCTTTCCTGAGGGCATCACACTCCTACCCAATTACCCAATTGATCCAGAATCGTATTACTCAATTTTGAATCTTTCTTGTCTTCTAGAGCAGAAACATGAAGTCCGCCATTATTTTCACCACCTTCGCCGCCGCCCTTGGCTTCCGTATACCCCAGAATACTCTAGGATCTGCTTCCCATTGGGAAGCCCCCGGAGAGAACGACTGTAAGATAGCATGAAGGCAACGAGCAAATATACGAACACGCAATGCTAAAACAATCCAATATTAGTTCGAGGGCCATGTCCAATGATGAATACTTTGGCAAACCACAAGTTTCTACCGCATGACGGAAGGAATCTTACGAAGGAGGTTGTGGTCGCTGGTTTATCCGCCGCGCTGAATTTCGATCCTGCTTTGGGAAGCTTAATGTTTGATATGGCTGTGGTCGTCAATCCCCAGCCCAACGCTACCTTTTTCACTCTGTGGGTGTTCCCCCCTCCCCCCCCAATTTCCTCCTATCCCTTTTAGCTATAATGTCAAGGATGATATAGTGACGACTCTGCTGACACTCTGGACTGACAGTGATCATCTCAATCAACATAACGTGTTGGAGCACGACGCTAGTCTTAGGCGAGTTTCCCTTTCCTCACAATAGAATTCGGCCAAGTCGGCAGCTAACACTATAAACCTCAGTCGCTCGGATGCCTTCTTCGGAAACAACCACATCTTCAACCAGACAATCTTCGATCAAGCGCGAGCATATTGGACGGAACCCATCATCGACGCGCAGAAGCTCGCCAACAGCAAACTAGCGCGCCAGATCGAGTCGAGAGCCTATAACCCAGAGTACACCTTTACCGCTATGACGGAGGAGTTTAGTCTTGGAGAGGTGGCCGCTCCTATCATTGCCTTTGGTGATATGGACACTGGTACTGTGAATAGAACTCTCGTCGAATACTTTTTTGGTGAGTCCGGATTGAGCCCCCTGAACTTTGCTACGTGTCTTAACACTGGTTGGCTTTCTTATAGAGAATGAACGTTTCCCTACAGAGCTTGGCTGGTCGAGGAGAGATGATGTGGTAACACAAGAAGGGGTGCAGAAGGTTGCAGGGATGATTCGGGATGCGACGAGCCTAATCACTGCTAGTGAGCGGGAATTGAGAGTTCGAGACTCGCATTTTGGTACAAGTTTCTGAGCTTTGGACGAGTCTTTCGCTAGTTGAATATAGCTACGGCGTACCAAGGAGGCTGCTCGGCTCATGGAAACCGAAAGGGCAGAGATACCCGGAATAAATGAGGCGTCCTCCTTCAACTCATTCACTTCGTTTTTCTATCTTAGGCTCCTTGACGGGGTTGGTGAGCCTCCCTTTTGGGCCATGGGATCTATGCTACTCCTCTCAATAAATATAACAAAAACTTGTTACAAGTTCTAAACTAGTCGACATATTAGTCTCTCTCGAAAAGGGAGAACATGGAGGTAGTATCCTTTGCTGTCCTACGAGAGTTATTTCATGCATGTAGTTAGAGGCATAACGAGGTGATTATTAGTTAATCGAGAGACTCCTCCTCGTGCTGAAGTCGTTCACTGGCGTCCCAAGAAGGAGTCTATTTTGTGAAGGGGTGCGAATGGTGAGGGCACCAGGTATTCCCCTAGTATATAGACCGGATTGGCAGCAACTAGGGTTCCCACAGTTCCTATTCCAGGCATTAACGTGTTGGGCCCGTGTAACAGTGGATTATTTGTCTGTGCTGTGTCTTAATCAGATTGCCGCCTGGCAATGATTTAGCTCTAACTCCAAAATGAATTAGGGGCTCTTCTCTTAATATTCAACTCTGCATAGCCTCCTCTTCCTCATTTTGTTATCCTTTATCACAACCGGCGTACAGAATCCTTACTCTACTGAGTTATGCTACCATGACTTCCGAGACTTCAGATCATGAGAACAACACACCACTCGAACTGAACTGGGCCGCTCGAAATGTTTCAATGAAAGCTCTGGAGAATGAATGCCTTACACGGACCAACTGGGAAGCTATTATCATTGCTGCCTCCCAAGCCAAAAGCGACAAGCCCTGCGAGATACTCCCAGACTACAGAGTCGGTGGCAGCTCTCTCGCGCGTCTCCTCGAGTTCCAAAACGGAACCCGCTGGATTGCTTTCTGATAGGGATGCTCATGACCTGGCTCGTGTTGCCCATCTATACTCTCAGGGCAAGATGGGGTTCTACGGGCGGGCTTTGGATTACTTCAAAAACAAGTAAAGTATGGTCACTTGGTGTTGCCCAAGTCACGGCGAAAATTTCCAGTCATCCAGTATGTCTTCTACCCCCTTATTTTGCCCTGCTTCGTTCAAGTTACTCTTGCAACTCATATCCTTGGTGTTCCGGTTTTATATGCCCTCTAATATCAATATTTCTGTCGTCACTACTAGCTCTTGTCATAGTCCTCAACCTGGAAAAGCAAAGGATAGTGTACCGATATGCCTTGTAGTATGTGCTCCCAGAGGCTGGGCCCAACCACCGTTTAGATATTGCGTCAATTTTACCCCGCTGTTGATCAAGTCGTTGGATGTAAACGTCCACGTCTTAGGCTCTCTTCATGGTCACATTAGGCATCAACAACGGCGACGGAAAGCGGAAATGCTGGCAGAACCCAGCCTGGCCGCACCCGGGAGAAAATGGGTGCTGCTCAGAGCCTGGTCTAAAATCTGATCCAAAATTGGTGTGGGCCAAAATCTGGTCCAAAACCTGGTCCAAAATCTAGGCCCAAAATCTGGTCCAGTGGCGCATGCAAGTTGCCAAGACGAGATGCATCACTCAAGCTTACATTGCATGTACTCATGCCCACAGAGCCAGAGCCTCGCCTTGACAAACTGCTGATGAATTATAAAGGAAGACATAAACAGTCGGGATTTCCTCGACCCCATCTCCCATCTAACAACCCGTAGACATTCCCACACCAGCTCGTCGTCCATATCATCCAAGACATCCGATCTTTTTTAATCCTCAGATCCCTATTCAAGTTTGACTCTTTGTATCATAGCCCGCAACAATGGAACCTCAAACTACCGGGCATCTGTCTGGAGACCCATGGGTTGAGAAGAAGAACATTCTTCACCGCCTATATGTGAGAGAAAAGAAAACGCTCCCAGATGTGAAAGCAATCATGGAGAGAGAATACGGATTTCATGTTGCCCCGTACGTTTTATCTTCAGTTGGTACTCCAATTCCTGTTGTTCTGACGATTATGCAGCATTTCTACATACGAAACAAAGCTGAAAAAGCTCCTGGGCCTGCGGAAAAATCTCAAGCGTTCCGACTGGTTGATCGTTGAGAAGCAGCTGAAAGCTCGAGGTCAGAAACCTACCGAGGTCCTCCTCTGCGGCAAGATCATGGAGCCGCAAAACCTACGGAGAAAGATAATGAGGGCTCGAGGACGCGTGGCTTTATCTGGTGGATACGATATCAGTAAGTACACCAAGATGACATCCTAGTTGTGCTTCTTTCTTTCATACTCAGGTCCTAAATCCTACGATTTTAGACGAAGAATCACCGCTTCCTAATGGTGTGGAGATTCGAACACCACATTCAAGTCCTCGGATGCCCACCGCAATAGAGGAAGAAAATTTCCTCTATCACGAAGAGGCATTTACCGGAAACGATGCGCTTTGGGGAATAACTGCTCCCCCTTTTCAAGTACCGTTGGCCAGCCCACATTCGTTATGGTATCCTGACCCAGGGTCCTTAGCCTTCCCATCCGCGAACCTTCCTTTGATGGATCCTACTTTTTCAATGACGACTGCGACCATTCCCGAAATCCTGGGAGACTTTTCTCAATTTCCAACCCCTACCATGCAACCGAACATTTCAAGCAACTCGGGGGCGTTATCAAGTCTTACAACTTTGCAAAAGTCACTCTTAGATCTGAGCTCTGAAATCGCCAGATGTTATGACACGGATAACTCCTCGGATGTTGTATGGCAGGCTCAGGGAGGTTTTCCTGGGAGAAGGGTCGGGATATCCATCATTCCCGTCGCGGCACTCATGAAGGATAGTCCTTTCTCACGCTTCAGACGAGATCTCCGCCAGCTGAGTATGTTTCCTCAGCTATGCCCCACTAGAAGAAGTCTCTGACTGATGGAAGTAGTGCAAGGCTTAATTGTCCCCCAAAGCCATTTTCTTCTCGTTGAGAGACAACCCAGCCATGCAGATCAGTTCGGGCTCGGCCTTTCTGCGCTATCTAGCTTAGGAACGCGAGAAATGTCAAGCACCCTTGGCAATGTGACCGATATCGCCCCCCAACACCTGCGAGGTCAAGCTGGGGCGGAAGGCATTGATGATATATTAACCCGGTTATTGGAGACGCTATTTTATGCACTTTGCAACCGCCGGGGTTCCCGGGTGGATTATGCTCTACAGGTTTTACAGAAATTTGAAGAGTACACTTCCCGGACTTATTTGATATCGTCATTGAGACTTGCGTTGCTAGAAACGGAGCCTCTGATGGCGAGAGAGTCTTGGAGAAACTTGATGGTAGCCGCGGCGTGTCGCAAGAGAACCGACTTGTTCGAGGCCTTGCTAGATATCGGGTTTCAGCGGCCAGAGTGGATCAAGAACTTCGGCTCTAGTTGCATGATTATGGCAGGCTCCATTGATAATCCACCCCGCTTCGACAGCACTTCTGTTATTCGGCGACTAGTCGAACAAGGGGTCTCTCCATACGCAGAAACTCGAGGTGACATCCTCTTCTTCAGACGAGCACCTTTTCACCTGGCAGCAGATCACTGCAACCATTCTTTATTGTCATACCTCTTGGATGCCGGTGTTGACGTTGACCATAGAGACTCAGCGGGGTATACACTTATGGCATTGGTGATAAAGGCGAAGGCGGACCAGTCACACAAAGTGCCATGCATCAAGCTATTAATTAAAGCAGGTGCCGACGTCCATACACCAATGCGATCTGACATTCAGAGAAATTGGGCATCGCCCTCGATCCTTTCGGAGCTTTTATCTCATGTCGACTGGACTTGTCTATACGCCCCAGAGCTCTACCACAGTTGCTTTGAGGAGTATGAATCCACGCCCAGTCTTACCATCTCGGGAATTCTCTCCGCATCAGTTAACGGCTCTGAGGCATTGAAGTCTTATCTGAATTCCAAATCGTTCTTTTGTCCATCCCGCCGCGACCTCATGCTAGAAAGGGCTCTATATTTCCTCTGCGCCTCGGGTATTGAAAAAAGGGTAAAAGCCGCAAGAGCATTGCTCTGTCTTGCCGTTGATGTAAACGCTTCTAGATTTCGCAGGAGCATGGCATCTCGTCAGGTCGATGCAAATTTTTACTATAGCCCTAAAGACTCAATTCCAATAATCCCCCTCCCAATCGAACATATCGAAATGGAACCGGATACTCTAGACCATGATTTGGAATTGCTCACTTTGTTGATCCGTTCTGGTGCAACGATCGACTTTTCGGTGGTCCTTGCTAAGGCAATATCTCCGAATCAGATCCGTGCTCTTGAGCTACTCATCAAGAACATGAATGATGCTGACATTCCCGCTATTGGAGTTCCTGCATTGATTTGCGCGGCGCGACATAACAACGCCGATGCGGTTTCATTCCTTGTCAAACACGGTGTTCCTATCAACGGCAGACTCGACGGTGCATCAGTGCTGGCACACGCCCTTGGGCCTAGGAAAAGTGTCATCTTTCCGTTTCCCATCAGGACAGCAAATACTGCCATGTTCCAGTTTCTTCTCGAACTAGGGGCCAGGATTACACCGCCGGCGGACAGGCAAATCCTGGAAAATATCTTAAGAAGCGAGGCTGAAGACAGATATGAGAAATTCCAGGTCATGGTTCGTCAAGGTGTGGACATCTCTTTTAGAGATGGGCTAGATTTGACCTTGGCTTTGGATCCACTGAACCATAGTGACAAATCAGATCCTGATTTCCGACCACACAGACTGCTCGAGCTGCTCCTGGACCATAACGTTCCTGTCACCGAGGCAAAGTCCTGCTCTGGTGCTAGGAAGGAATGTTTGCTCTCCCTTCTAATCCAGAGGGAGGCAAATATGAGATTAGTGCGACGAGTTCTTGACGCTGGAGCGAATATCAACCCGGGGGGTAGAGAATGTTACTACACACCCTTACAGGCGGCAGCACTAACGGGCAATATGGATTTGGTGAAGGAGCTTGTCCGACGAGGGGCATACATCAATCCCCCAGCTCCAGGTCCCCGCTCCGATCCTGTTCTTGTATGCGCATGCCAGAATAAAGAGGCGAAACTTGATTTAATTCAGTATCTGATTGAGAATGGCGCTGATGTGAACGCGATATTGTCTGAGCGGGATAGGCCCGCGTTGGAGGAAGCTTCGAAGTATGGCCGGGTGGACATCTTGACCACACTCCTCGACGCGGGCGCAAGACGAAACCGACCAGGCCAGCGTATGAGCGCATTAGATATAGCTGCTGATAACGGTTATGTCGAGGCAGTTCATCTATTGGTCAAGGTGGGAGTGACGAGCGCAAGACCTGGGGAAACCGGGTACGATTATGCCATTCAACTGGCAGAGAAGAGGGGTTATTGGAGTGTTGCGGAAGTGATTCGTCGGCATGCGAGGGGCAGAAGAGCTGAATAGCCTTGTATGTACACTGCGGAAGCTGGGAAATTTAGTCTGGTACTTGTAATTCTTACTGTCCGTTTCGAAGCACTCTTGAAATAGAATCTTGTTGACAATGCAATGGGCCGAGCGAGGTCAGCAGTAAATCTATGCCGGCGGTTAAGGAGCCCAGCGATATTGTAACCCAAGGGAGAAGATATCTTATTAAGTTTGAGACTTGGACTACGCTATTCGTCCACAATGTAATTCAGTTGAGACTTGGGATCAAACAGTAGCTAGGCATCTCTAGAGCATTCCCGAAGTAGATTGCCATTAGCCTGCATATAATACTGAACTGTGTTGTGGTTTACTCTAGACATAGGGAGCTGTTCTAATAAATGGAATGCTGTGTAAGATTAGGTTTCATCACTAATATATTTGATCAAATGTCTTAATCTCGAAAGTCCACAAGTACTCTTCAGCTACAGCTATCCTTAATCCCAAAGGTAGCGGCGGTCGAGATGGCACAATATATGATCCATGTACAAAATACGTTCAAATTTAGAAGAGATAATGCAATCTTACTAAAGATCCCAGTAGAGTTAGTAGACGTTAAGGTAGGTCAGTGGCGGAGTAAGCCAGTGGTAAGCCATTACGGATACCTGAGCTATGCGGCATCTCTAGGAGTCACTAAAATGATGGGACGAAGTTGTACGCTCAAGCTCTAGAAAATATGCAAAGCTTCTTTCATATACTTGTAAATCCTGCCCTTCCTACTGCAAACCAAACGATAGAAACCGTTTCCATTGATGCAAGTAAAATCTCCCGGCCAGGCCTCTCATCATCAGCGGTCCATAGCCCAATGCCAGGCACATATACACTCAACTCTCACCAAGAGAACACCGCAACGCCAGAGCGCGATGGAAGTACATGTTGGCCAGCGGGTTCAAAGAGCAGATCTCCTTCCTTCACCATCCTCCTATCTATTCCGCGCGCCTTTCCCATTCCAAAGCGAGAAATATCCCACCCAAATTCTCAAGATTTGTGGTATTTACTTACTACTATTCCCAGGAACCCATGGGTAGTTTACTTCTCCCGTGATATCGTGATCCAAACACTCCCTCCCAAAGTCTCTCGAAGAAAACGTTCCCGCTTTATACCATCGGCAAGTGTCCGCGTGGATATCCTCTGATGTAGTGATTAGGACAACACCCCGGACTGCCATGTATTCAAACGTGCCATTCCCGAGCCGCTCGTATGGGGTATGGTAGCCGAGTATTACGAATCTGACTTCCTTGGCCAGGACGCTCTTCTGCAATAGATGATTCTTGACGGTATTTTCCGGATGTCCTCCAACGATGACGGCATCATAGAATCAGTATTCCGTTTTATCTCTCTCAGAGAAGCAACAGATTGGACTGGCCTTGGGAATTATCAGTTCCCCTCCTTCTTTCGCTCGCCAGCCAGCACATTCGCCGCGTATTCCCACGAATTTTCTCGTCGTCATGGCGGTTGTGGGGTACATGTTTATCAAGGGGCAGCCCCGGGTCCCATTAGGATCATCAGGATCCACAGTCTGGGAGCAGTCGAAGAGCCGGCCACCTTCAGCTTGGATGAGTGCGTTCCAAGAAGTGACGGCTAGGCCGCAGACTAGCGTAGGATCGCTATCGTACCCTTCGTCGTTGCCAACCTTGAGCGCTGCCAGAACGCTAGTTCACGATCCTATGACCTGTGTATCTTCGATTCAAAGTAGCCAAGAGGATGCTGCTACGCGAGTCGCCCACGCAAACGGTTATCGAGGACACTTGAAAAGCCCATTTCAACCAACTTCGTAGGAGTAGGCCAGTTGTTGTATCATCCGTGAGGAGAAGCGATCCGATCATATTGCGAGATGGGTCATGGCCCCCGCTTCCCACGGGGTCATGCTGTTTTTCGCGCCAGATGAAGTCATTGAAAATGTCGGCGACCATGTATGTGGTCAGGGGACAACCGCATACCTGGCAGTACGAACCATCTCGCGCAATCTAGACCGAAGCCGGTTCGAGGACCATTTCCTGAAGTGGCCAAAGAGAGGTAATCCAGGGATCCCTACGCAACAGTCGCGCGAAGTCGCCGCTACACGCTATTTGTTTCTCTATTTCCATGTTGGACATCTCATCTCCCAGTGGTCGGATGAAGACGCAAAGTATCTTTGGCTCGTCTATCAGCTATATGCTGTCATTTCTATGCATATAGTCCGACTGTTGGGATGGCAAGATATAGGGAGAACCGAGAAACGGATAGCGAAGTCGCTGAGTAATGGCAATATTGTGCAGCTTAAGATTGCAAACGGTTGTACTGTCTCTGCCTCCCTAGTTCTCTACGGCGTAAACAAGACTGCAGAGGGGAAGGACAAGGTGCTGGAAATAATCGATCAATGCAAGATGCGACTAGAGAAACGAGACAACCCGACGCCTTAAGTCACACGCTCGAGGCAATTATGAAAAAAGGTTTATATCAGAGTTAGGCTGTCGGGGATGTACACCTGATAGGATGAAGGCGAGCAACCAATTCTTCTCGTCTCGTTGCCTCGCGTTCTCTTGGGCTTTCAACTTCGGGCAGAGTCCCGGGTCCCGACTTCACGGCCTTCCTCGAATTTCACGAATAATGGCTGGATCGGATAGCCCAGACCAGCTCCTTAACGAACAGGACTCAGGTCTTTGAGAGAAATTAACATTACTTTCAATATAGTGCTGCTACATTACACCAACCTCGCTCGTATATATTATATATTTATCAAACTTCCCAGCTACACAATTCTTGTAAGGTAGTACGTTGTTGATGGTAATAACTTGATGTAGCCGAGTAATTCATGGCTGTTGAATGAGTGGCTAAAAAATGAATATTGGCCGCCCCTCCTCGCACATCGATTCATTCCCAGCCAAGTTCTCCCCCCCGAATTCACCAGTATCTGACTCTTAAACATGGCCTTGCAAATGTCTCCAAGATCTCCCTTCCGGGAGTACCAAGTTGGCCAGATACTTGTCCTCAAGGTAGATGATGCCCGCGGCGCACTTTCCTCCACATCGTCTCCCACCTTCGTGTGTATACGCCAACTCCACTCCCACACACTCTCCTACACCATGGTCGCCGATATCCTAGATAAAGAGGGCTCAGTTCTTCCTGACTCCTCGCCCGCGTTCTTGAAACTTTTCGACCGACGCTTTGCAATCCAGCACCGACGCGATAATGGGGTCGAACTCTGGACCCGCGAAGCGGAGGAAGAATATCTTTATGCTCTTAAAGCTGGCACGGTCCCGCAATTCCTCGACGACCTTCATAACATCGAGAACTTTCAAGACGATACCGAGGAGGATTGGGATAAGGCCCAGGTCGAAGCTTTCCTCGCCGATGAGCTCCTTCCGCTGTACGAGACGGGGACAAAGGTATATCGTGCACTACAGGAATATCAAGGCCGCTTAATTCCAAAATTTCTTGCTGCGGTGACCTTGGAGCTGGAACGCGACCCTATGAACCCAGGCGTCACCAGTGAAGGCAAGAACCGCTACCAGGAAGCGCTCGAACTACTGCACATTAAGGGCATCCTTTTGCAGTATATTAAGGGATTTGACCTATGGAGCATGCCAAATCACGCTCCTCAGACCTCATGGCAAAATATAGTCGATCAAGCTGTCACTATCGTTCGGGTCGTTGGCGACAACTATATCCTTAACAGAGATGTTCGCCCGGAGAATTTTGTAGTCACTCAAGTGTCGGAGAACAACTATAAGGTATTTATGATTGATTTTGCACTCTGCCGGTTTAAACGGGAGAATGAGTCAGATGCAGAGTGGGCGGATGCCAAGTTTACCAAAAACGAAGAGGGAGCCGTTGGGTTGGTTATGAAGAAGAGGCTGTTAAATGGATATGAATTTGAGCTGCATTATGAGACCTCGCCACGGTATCTCGAGGAAGCCGAGCGGGGAGGGCTGTAGTTCTCAAACGCGAGGTTAGGAAGACAGAGCATAGATAATAGATCGTTACCAAGGACTAGATCTGGACAAGATTCGTAAATGTTCATGGCTCGGCCAGAACGGTTCATTGTTGAGACACCGAGGATTCCGACAAGTAACCCGCCAGGTAGAGTGAAAAGCACCACAAGAAGTAAGTCAAATGGTTCATCTATATATATCTCGGCCCGATCGCAATTAAACTTACCCATAGGTTCGAGCTTCGTGGTGGATTTTGGCCACCAGGCTGAGGCTGAACCTCCACGTCTCAAAGTGTTAGCCCCTATGCATATGCAAGCCACGGCGCTTGCTGAGCCTGGTCTTACTTGACGCGAGGATTATAAAAAGATCTGATACGCCGTTTCTGTCTTGTCACGCTTCAATATCGTGGAAGTCGAGCATTTAGAACGCCTAGTATCAACTTCACCTTTTACACACTTAGGATATTATCTCCCCAACACCAAGATGCGCCGGCGGCTTCCTAGAGTCCTGAGGCCGAGATGGGCTACTAAGAGCACCGATCTTTTCAAAGTCCTGGCTCGGGCTCTCGGTCTCCGTGCTGTGGTCGCGACAAAACGAAGGAAAGGGGAACAGCCCAAGGTGCTGGTTGCGTCATCGCGTCCCCAGGCAGCGTTGCGGTCACTAGTCCCCATTCTTCCTTCTACCATTTCACTGTTCCTCGTCGAGTATAACTTTTCAGGGTATTTTATCGGACTCCATCTGCCTGGCCCCGGGAGCGACGATGTCAAGCTGGGTGTGCTTCGGGTCGTAGCGAGGCGTCAGGTAAGCGACCTACATAAGAATTGTCAAGAGGAAGACTGTTGTTTATACTAAACCGTGCGGGTACTTTTCGACTAGGAACTCTTGATCATTAGCAGCCTTGGGGCAGTGATCCTCCACATCATTCGCTCTGAGTTGATATTCGGTGGCGGCATCCCACTCGGTCTTGTACCTGCTACTTTCACTTTCACCTCACCAAGGTCCGCAATTACCCCATATTGGCATTCCCAAGTTCCAACACTGACGTTGAAACTGGCATCAAGCTTCTTCTGCTCGGCAGAGTTTCTCAGTAGTATTCGATGCCGAACCCAATCGCGGTGGAAAAAAATGGAGCATCCTGGCATTTCTTCTAGTTTGTGGTGTGGTGGCTACACTCTCCGGGCCAACAGCCGCTGTTCTGATGATACCCCGGCAATCAGACTGGCCGGTAGGAGGAGTAGCGTGGTGGCTATCTGGTTTGTATTCCCGATGAATCCAAACACGATCGATCCTTTAAACTGTGACGTTAATAACCAAACGTTGCCCAAGGCCCCGAAGAGCATTATTAGCCTCGCCAACTTAGTCGAGACGATCTAGTAACTCAAAATCGCACTGGACAGACTTCCTTCTACGACCCTCAGTGCCCCCAAGGCGGCTTTAGAAGCATATTCAACTACGGATTCACATCGTCACGGATCGGAGCACCGCCAAGCATGATACCCCTCGATTTGAAAGATACTCCCAAGATTTCTTACGGAGTAACGAGAACGATGAGCACCCAAGCTTTTGTCCAAATAGTCCAACCGCCCCACGTGGATACATGGTCTTACACGGACCACCCGCATCAACTCATTGGATGGCCGAACTGCTTGAGACATACTGCGATGCCCTAGATTTTCTTGCGGCCTCAGCGCCCAAAACAGCACCTTCACCCGCAAACATGGTCGCAGCACTCTCTCGGCGATACCAAGTACGTAGCAAGGTGCCTGCTGTCCGTACATTATGCGTTGACACACCTGACTTGTTCCCTATCGACGGGCCCGTTAAAGGGAGGTTTGTGGCTGTTCCGGTATCTGGGAGTGGTTACCCTGGAGGGAGAGGCGATGTCCGCCAGAAGCCGGATTTTGTTGAAGTGGATTTGACGTCAGAGGTGCTTGACATTCTCCCATTATTTCAACCTTATCCCGTGGATCCTGCTGTGCCAATTCTAGACCGGCTAGCGATCCCGGTAACAGGTAATGGCGCAAACGCCTCAGTTGACCACATTGCTTTCATCTCCAAGACAAGAGCGGACAGGTTAGTAGTCATTGGGTGCACCATCGACGCAAGATGGGTGCCCGCCAAAACATCAATATCCGAAGTGTTATCAAAGGTTCCGGACAGCAGCTTGGTCAGCCTTCCCCCCTCGAAACTCTCCAAGAGAGTAACTGTTGAACCAGAGGAGGAATCTTGGGGGGCCTTTGATTTTGTCCCTCCGGAAGACGGGGGTTGGGCTAAAATTTCCATCGACCCTGCCTGGCTTAGCGCAGTTGCGCCGCGGATCAATGGCTCATCTCTATCGCTCCCTGGAGAGTTATGGGAGACGGTATACCCTGACAGCCGCACCCCGTTAGAGGCACTTATGAATGCCCGACATTTCTCATTATCCACCGGACCAGAACATACCAAGGGACTGCAAATCGTTTTAATCGAACGCTTTCTTTCAGCATACTTCGCCGATGGCATATCTCGCTCAGGTGCTCGTCTCGTTTCTCAATCAAACCATCCTTTTGGAAAGATTTATAAGCTCAGGAACACCACCAAACATGCCCTCGAGTTTCCGGGGCTGGATGAGCGCATGGCCCGACCTATTGTTCGACTTGGTAAACCGCTTCCGCTTGGCGACCCAGCTCCACAGCCATCGGCGAAGTTTGTCATGGAAGCCTTCTTTTCAGGGTATGCGATGGCGATGACCGGTTGGTTCGACTATTTTAGCGCTGTAATACTCTTGCTACACGTTGCCATCGCCGTTTTCTTCTTCTTTTGGGTGGTATTGTTCGGCCGCACCAGCGATAGCTAGGACACACCAGCCGAGTTGCTCGCCCTGGCCCTCACGTCACCTCCGCCCAAAGGAGGCGAGTTAAGCGGAACCTGTGCCGGGATTAGGCGGTTCGAGACCCTGAGGCAGATCATGTGGGTAGATGCTGTGGGCGAGGAAGGCGAGACTCGACTTTTGACGCCTGAGGGAGCTGGTGGAGGAAAGATGATGGCGGGAGGGAGAACTGAAGAATTAACTCTGCGGATTGGAAAGGCTGCCCGAGGGGAAAGGGGTTCTAAACCTAAAGTGGATAAGAAGTACGGGCGATACCCCTTCGCTCGATCTGAGACGATATAGTTAGAGAACTTTTTCTGTCAGGATAGTATGAGAATTGGATCCATTTCTTATTCACTTTCGTAGACAGCTTGGCGGATCACGCTAGATTTTCTGCACATGGAGGGTGATGCTAGGATACCAGTCAAGGCCTTGTTAACCATGGACGGATAGATAGAGGGAACCCTCGAGACGTGCCTATCAGCCTTGAGGAATTCCCACTCCCTATGTCTGGGGACACTGGCGGACACTCATAGTTAACAATACCCTGTCCATAGTGATCGAGGTGAGAGCCCAACAGTCTTAACTTCTCCGAGTTGCCTTCTTTGTTTCTGCTGTTATTATTATAATATGGTTTCGCGAGCACTTTTTTTTTCCGGCCTCAGAGAGAGCAATTGACACCAAAATCTATTAATATGACGGTATCTCCGGTGTCTTCGACCGACAAATTAAGTTTAACCGGGACGGGGACGGAGAAGTGGGTCTTTGAAGTTCATGATCGGTGAATGATCGGGGATATGACGGCATTCCTATTTCGGGTCTGGATGAGTTATTATTCTTGGAGGTTTTACTTCGGACAGTTACTCTGCAGTTCAATTCGTCTTCCTCGAGGATCCCCTGCGAAAGGCACGTACGATCATCACCAGCATCAACGGCCTTGTCACATCCTCTGGCTGTGCTGTGGGCAGCACGACTTTATCCACTTCCAATGTTCAATGCCCAAATGCTCAAGAAGGCCACCCAGAGATTGGCAAGTGATCTTGCTGATTTTCGCCGACCGAGGATTCTCTGGGGCAGGTGGCTGAAACAGGAACCCCCTGCAAGAGTAGGTCTCCGGCGAATTAAAAGCATGAACCCGATATTCCTCCCAACCGTTTTTCTCCCTCTCCCCTTAACGAACCTCATTTGGAGGCTCTGAATGGACCACGAACAGCGGGGATCCCGGGAAAAGGAGTCTAAATACCATCAGATCTTTCGAGGTAAAGTAGAATCCGGGAATCGAAAGTGATGAGAAGTCAAAAATTGGTACTGGCGCTATTAAGCGATCATACCTATCGGCTTAACTGTCGGAGATGCTTATTTTCTTCCTCGTTATTTTCTCGCCCTGGTCCTGGGGAGTCTGAGTATATTCAAAACAATGCAGGAGCTGCTCCGCACCACGGACACCTGCGCCACTCCCGTTCAGGGGCGACTTAAACAGGCAGGTACCTCTCTGGCAGATGAACCAGGGGAGCCAATGATGCCGTCGAAGAACCATATGGGACGAGCTCGGTGCATGGACAGAGAGGCGGAGCCGGAGGGATTCAAAAGATTGAATGACATTTGGACAGTTCAGTCTAGGTCGGGGCATAGACCTTGTGTTATCAGATGAATTGCTGGCAGCCCCCTCATCTTTGAGCTTAATGCTTCCAAGCATTTCACGATACGGATGTTGGCAGATCAAAGGGCAGATGTAGAATATAGTCCACCGCCCTCCATGAACATCTCTTGAAGCGGACCAGCCATTCATTCCTGGACCCTTCGTTTCCATTCTTTCTCTGCTGGGCAGTACACTCTTTCTCCATTCCCTTTCCCAGCATTCATTTCTATAAACATGGTCCGCCTACAAACCGTCGCCGGCCTGCTCATAGGGCAAGGCACCTTCTACGCCAGTGCTGCTTCCATTCAGCCCTTGGCTCTATGGCAGGCCGATTCCTCTGCGGCCAACTTGATTTCCAGCCGTAACCTCCAGGACGCCGACGATGTCGCCATCACCGTGGAGCCTGTGGCTCCCATGATCATGACTCCTCTCCGGATCAACCGCGGAGGAAACACCAAGCGGGACCGCAGAGAAGCCCTCGCGCCCCAAACCCAGGAATCTCTCTACTGGAGCGCCCAAGACGGCACCGTGGCCGAACTCATTCTCTCCATGCCCGGCGAGAACGAAAACATCGTGAACTTAGAGCGCATAGACGACATGGTTCGGAACATTGAGTGTCTGCGCAACGACACGGGGCAGGTCAAGATCCAGTTCGCGGAGGAGGCCGACTTCGACGACGCCGAGGACATTTGGCAATGGGTCAACCAGGAACCGGGGAACCACTTCGCTCTCCTTGTTGGCGCGGGCGCCTGCGGTTGGAATGAAGATCGGCGGGTTCTGTATACTGTTACGGGACTTGTGTATAACGACGAGAGCGAGACGGTGATTCTGGATGCTGAGACCACCACGTGGAGGGATTCGGTGCATACGTTTTCTCTCAATATTGGCAAGCCGGCTGTTGTTAATGGCGCACCTGTTCAGCGACGGACCATGGCTGATGTTCGTGGTCGCCGCGGCTTCTTAGACAAGGTTGGGGATGCCTTGAAAGGTGTGACGGATAAGGTCGTTGACACGGCATCCGACATCGTGGGTGCAGTGGGCGACGCCACTGACAAGGCAGTCGACACGGCGTCGGGTGTTGCCGACAAGGTTGTCGATACGGTCACCGACGCCGCTGGCAAGGCCAAGGACGCTGCTAGTACCGTCGGGGAGGCAGCCGGCCAGGCAGCGGACAAGGCCGTCGACACAGCGACTGATATCGTCAATAACGTGGGAGAAGCTACAGACAAAGCTGTAGATAAGGTAGTCGATGTTGTCGGAGGCGCTGCCGATGCAATCGCAGACACGACGGGCTCCGTCGTCGATGTAGTCGGCGACCTCATAGATCCTGACAGCAGCGCTGACTTCTCCATCCCATTCGACAGCGACTTCACAGGCAAATCCCTCACATTCTCCGTGGACGGCATTGATGTGACTGCCAGCTGTACCGAATGCACCACCACCGGTTCCTTTGACATCCGCGGCAGTTTTCGAGTCAACCAGTTCCTGACGGAAGAGGCGTTCATCGAGCTCTCGACAGGGGGAGTCACTGCCAAGGCAGTCCTCGGATTGACGTTGAGGGGCACCCTGACCGGTAAACTAGCTGAGAAGAGCGTACCCATCGTGAAATTTTCGCCGGCTGGCATTTCCATCCCCGGTGTTCTGACCATCGGCCCGACCATCTCGGTGAACTTGGGCGCCGAGATTTCAGAGGTTAGGGGCAGTGTTGGCGTTACTCTTGGAGGGACAGCGACCATCCCCGCTTCGACGTCGAGGTTAGATTTCTTGAGTGAGGATAAGACGACGGCTACGGGGTGGGAGCCGAAGTTTGATGCGGCGCCGTTTAAGGCTGATGCTTCGGTTGAGGCCAAGGCTACTGCGTTCTTGAAGGCTGCTGTTGGTCTTGAGATCAGTGCTGTTGGTATGTGTTTCACGTCTCTCAAAAGAGGATCCATGGAGAAACTAATCACTCGTGTTGCAGAGACTGGATTCTCGGCCGAATTGTCTGCGAATCTTCCCGCCCTCACTGCGAGTCTCAAGGCCGTCACCTGTACGTTTCCCCCGTTCTCCTACTCTCCCATGTCTATAGCTCTTCTTCTGGAATGCAACTAAAATAATTCAACTAGCTGCTACATGTACGGTTTGTGGCGATCATCAGAGTGGTATCCAGGGTAGTCTCACACTTGGCACGTCTGTTGGCGTCAGCCTTAAGAAGAAGGTCCTTGGTGACGAGCAGCCACTCTGGAGCCTCTCCTTCGCTGTAAGTTTTGAATTCTTCTCTTAGTTATATATCCATCGCGTCGTTGCTGACTGTTAGATGTTTTCAGGAGGCCAAACTTTCCGATCTTGCTGGATTCTGTCTGGGAATCGGGCCAAGCGGCGACCAGTGTTTGGCGAAGCGATTCACAGAGTGGGATGAATCAGCCATATACTAGACTTTTTTCCCATTCTGATATTCTTGCTGGAAGGTAAGGAAGATTGAAGGATGAAGATGTAGATTGATGTTGGTCGCGAAGACGAGGGTGAGCCGTCTCACTTGGGTGGACTCGAAATGTAGAGATCCAGTGTATCGATCTTGGGGATAGTAATAACCAAATATATCAAGCTTGTTTAGAGAGTAATTTGAACGAAGTGAATCTATTGAAGCACAATACCCATAGAAATTCTATTAGAGGTGATACCGGGGAAACGGGAATTGAATCGTAGAACCATGGCGGTTCTTCTGCCTGTTCTTCTCTGCTGGTCATCACTCGCTGAACCCATGATAGACCAAAATACGGCAATCATATTACATCGAAAACAGCCTTACTTCTTTCGAGCGAAAGTGTTAGTAAAGCAGGTTTGTTCTTCTCAGCTCCCGCGCTCTCTCCCTCGACAGACAGCAGCTCCCTGTGTTGACTGAGTGTCACGAGAACGCATTCTGCCAGAGTGCTAGGTTCTAAATAGGGACCCTTCAGTCGGCGGAATCCAGTTGACCTCTCGACTCTTTCTGTGTTGCCAGAAATATTCTGTCAATGGAAAGCGAAACAAATGAGATGTACTGACCGCAGGGCATGACTTACGTCGTCGCGATAGATTCCAGCCGAGTTGTACACAAACCATTGCAGGAACAGGACGTGGAATTGCACCTTGTAGAGCCATTTAAAACGTTTAAGGGGAGCAAAGTTCAAGATGGAGGGCAATGTGCATGCTTAAAGGAGCGTGTAACACGAACGTAGAGCGGCTCCTACGCATGAGCTTCGATGGGGGGACATCTATTTTGAAGGAGCCTGCCTCGAAAAACTGCGTCTCTGCCAGGCACTTCTCTCTCGGGCCCCGGAGCTCTGGTTTCGCCATTGCGCAGGCTTTTGGATCACTAGAATTGGCGTCACACATATGGGGAGAGTCGATGCAAGGGCAGTATCTAACCACGTGTGAGGGAGATAATTTCTAACATTCCTGTTCCTCCCTTGCGTCGTTATCCTGGTAACTCGGGGATCTCTCTGCCATCCCCTTTTGGGGTCGAGAAACAATATGCCTCCTTTAGTCCCACGGCCGAAGCAAACATTGATAATACAGAAGCCTGGCTTGACCATCTCCGGCCGGGCGGCTCTGTTCTGTTTGGAAAGGACGCCTCAATGAGACTCGAGTGGTGATACCGCAGCTACTTGTTGGACGCAGTTCCATACTATGAGACGAGCTACGAGACGAGTTGGACTAGAATGGAGCACAGGGGGCATGAAGAAGGCAGATACCTAGCTAGCCGTGTCATGTTTGATCGGTCTTCGCGTCCTAGTCCCACGTCGCATCACCACCGCACGGGGGCCAGGCCGGCTTCGACGACGAGGAAGTTCGCATAGGCTTGTTGTACTCCAGAGACGCTGCTCAAAGTGGGTTAAAGCTCCCTCTTTCCAGAGGAGGCGCAGCGTCGCTCTCGACAAGGCCTCATCTCTTCATCATCGGCTCCTGCAAAGTCAACCTAGAGAAGATGGGGGATCGACAAAATGTCCCAAACACCGCCGAGATGGCGAGACTCCGATGATCCAATTGCCATCTCCAGCTTAAATCAAAACATTCCAAAGCCTCGTTTTCCCACTTCTTCGGACGAAAGAACGCCGCCACTAAAATTACAGGGTTAGCACAAATCATCACGGTTGCGCATCTCCGAAAGCCGAATCCAAACAAGGCCCAAAGAAATCTCTCAAAACCATGAACACTTCTTGAATTCTAATCTTCATAACCGCCGAATGGATGTGTGATGACCTTCAAGTCACGAAAAATGGATCTACAAATCTCACTACGGGTCTGTCACCGGTTTTCGTCACATTGCATGCTCAAGTGAAGAAAATTCTTGGCCATTTTTCTTTACCCCAGATGAGTTTAAAATTATGGTGTGAGGCGGCTTCAACGAACAGGAGGTTGAGAAAGGACATGTTCGTCGTCGACGTCTGCGTGACCTTGGAGATTTTGACCGAAGCTTGGCCAATGAGATGGGCAAGGTGAGTAGAGCTCGCGGTCGTCTTGAAACGGCTGGAGTGGTAAGCGCCAAGTAAAAGTTGGACGGTGGAAGATGTGAAGATGATGTGGGCGCTTATGGGGATAAGATGACAGTGGGATATGGGGGACGTCGGTGATAGAGACGAACGATTGGCGATGAGAGCGGCGGACGAGAGTCATGTGTACTCGGAGAGGTTCGGAAATGGGCATATTTTTGCCCAAAAAAAATTTTCTCTTTTTTTTCGTCTTATTTTATTTTCTCTCTATTCTTTTTAGCCCAGCTCAATATCACGCATCTCCTCGAGTCAAGAGAACATTGAAGAGAGGAGAACGACATCAATTCATGCGTCACGAGTTGGCTCAAACTGCGCAACCTCCATCTGGTGCGGTATAGAGCACTGTCCGTACGCAACTGGCAGCGGCCGACATCGATTGTACGAGCGAGAGGTTGATGGGTGCAGGAACGCCTCCCATTGACGACTGGAGCTTGGATGGATGGCGTGTGTGTGCTTCGTAAACATCCGCCGGCCTTGGTAGCCGTCTCTCCGCCTTACCTTCAAGAAGAGGGTGTGCCTCAATAAACGGGCCATTCGTGGAATCTCGAATAGCAAGACTATCACCCCATCCCCATTTTCAACCTCCCGCCAGTTTGGTAGGGGCTTTTTGGCTCTCAACATCGCGTCGGTGGCGTCCCCGTCCCACATGGGATAGCGGATGGGGCAACGCTTTCTCTAATGCCATTTTACGTTACACTTCCCAAGTCTACGGCGGGACGTTCGGTGCCCGAAAGGAGTAGGAGGGGATCCTTTTTAGATGATGATTTACACTTCATACACCCGAAACCGTCTCTCTTTTCTATCGTCGGCCACTTGTTATTTCGTAAAGAGATCCTACTTCGTAGGAATGCGACGCCTGCTTGTACAAAGTTGGAGTCTGGTGGAGTTCGGGTGCGCCAGTGGTGTAGTTTAGTTTACAATGTAAAAGCAACGGAGATGTTTCTAGCGTCATGCCAAGATTGGAAAAGGGGTTATCGAAACAGCAGTGGGGAGGGAGACTAAAAATATCCACAAGCCTCTGCAAAGACGAAAGCAAGTTTCACGAGATTATAAACTAAAGTGGAAGAGTCTTTTAGCTTCGGGGACATGAGGTCATAATAAAACGGTCTCCCGCATATCCATTGATATCGGCCTGGCCTTGTCTCGCAATCGAGTCGTGACTTCCTCCAACTCAAGTGCTTTGGAAGCGGGGATCTGCACTGGAGCATACCTAGCACAAGTACACTGATAGTTATCCATGAATAACGAGACGCTAATGCGCATTGTCGCCGTGGAGGATAAATGTCCCCTGGTATGAATTGAAATTGTGTGATTGATTGGTCTCAACGGGGCTTGGGGAACAGACATTCTTCAGCATCCAGGTCGGTTGCTTGAGCTTACATCCAGAGAGCCGCAACTAAGGATAAATTTGGCGAAAAACATTGAAGCTCTCGCTGCCAGCTGATGATACTTCGAACCTCATCGTGTACCTTCGTTTATCTTGGGCTTCGCTGTTCACACATGAGCGCGCACATCCTTCGACAATAAAGTACGAAGTACCTCAGTACATACAAAGCAGTGGCGGACCTTGTCCTCCGTCGAGTGAATCGTGGGGAGATCCCTGATTGAGTTAAATAAATATCATGCCACGAACCCAGAAGCATGGCGACGCTAGTGTCGAAATTGCCAGATTACGAGCAGAAGTGGAGGTACGACGAAGTACACTACGCTCATCCGCCCACCACGAAGCACACGCTTCCACAGTTTGTGACCGATGCCCGTTTCTGGGAAGGTACTTCGTAAGTGGTGGAGATGCTCATCTGCAGGGCAGGTAGTAGTGCGTTTCATGTTTCCTGGCGCTGTTCCCTGGCAAAGTGGCTTGGAAAGCCTGGAGAGCAAGAATATCATGATTCTTCGTTAGATTGTTGTCCCCCAGAGAGTACGAAGCTTCAATCAGGCTGACATTCCAGACACGCATCGATCGCCGTGCCACTTGTACATTAGGGTCCCTGTGTCTTAGACCCAGGGACTTGATAGATCTCGAAGTGACGCATTGTCGTGAGTCGAAACCCCAATATTACGAAGTAGAGACCAACCATGCTAAGGAGGAATCGAAAGGAATTTGTTTTCAAGCAGTGAAGCACTTTGAAGTTGAGGCTCCTGCTTGATAGAGCTAGCCTAAACTCTCAGCACAGTAACACTCCATCAAGACAGTGTTAGCGAAATCCTGAGGACTGGGTCTATGCAAGGAAGGATGTGAGAAAGTAAGGGTTGCCTGCCTCTTTTAAATTAGGACCTTCAAGGGTTCATGCGACCAAGTCGTGTCGTTTTACGTCCCAGCATCGTGAGGGGGATTCGCGTCGACATTCTCCCGAGTTGATGGAGAGCGTCTTGCAAGTAATCTACAGGTAATACGAACCGAGAGACGATCGACAGGATTTCCCTTGCTTCCCGCCCGAGGTAATCCTCCGCATCCACGAACTCATTCTGCGCATTGAAAGCATTGATGAGCCAAATATCATATTATGAGGGAGTAATAATCTGGCAAGTCACACGAGGTACATGAAGCTGATCCGGGGAACCCACACCCTCTCTCCTTCTCTCCTTTTCTCATGGTCAAAGTGAAAAATACTTTGTCTGTTGTCATTTCGGTGCATGGTGCGTTGGTCGGTCAAGAGTCAAGACTGATGAAGTGTTACCAAATTGTAATGACGTTTGTGGTCTTTGGTTATGACAGAGTCGAACACGTCCTGTCCTGAACTATTTCCATTTCGACCATGCAGAGGAAAGGCTCTGCGTCCAGCGTCCTTCGTCTGCGTGGTAAGCGTGGAAAGATACAAGTATAGTATGGCAAAAAAAGCCAGGAAACAGTGCATTTACGAAGTACGAGAGTGCGACACGAGGTAACAATGGCCGCAGGAAACGAGGTTGAAAGGACCTTCCCAGGCACAAGGCAATTCCCCATTTTGATTGGTCGTTCTGTCTGTACAAGCACAAATCATTCTTGCCCCCTTTTCAATATGAGCATTGATCAGCGTTCTTGCCCCAGGATGAACCCAGTCTCCAAATGAGAGACATAGAAGATCCATAAGTGTACTTCTTATCCACTAGTAAAACTCACTAATAAAAGTATACAATGCCAAGCCCATGTTACCTTCGTCGTTCCACCATCTCCCTTCTAGCGCCAGGTACGATCTACAAGGTACACTAGTGTTGTGTACACACAGCTGCACAAAAAGTCTTTTGCAAGCCTCAGGTGGTAAGCCGGCTTTATTATGTACACTTGTACCTTTGTACCTGCTCGGACCCCCGATTTTGGCACCATCGAGCCTTCTCATTGGCCCTAGTCGTGTCTAAGCCCCTGTTTGCTGCTCGACCTCGCCCGGCTGCCCTTGCAGGGCGTGTGCCTCTTCGAAGTACGGGTACTTCGTCGTCCCCTCCTATTCTTAGTGTTGGGTCGCGATGCTGCTGGCAACGCTATGTACTATCAATGTCAACCTTGAACCTGGTCTCGTGGTGTGGTATTGCCATCCCTCAATTCCTCAATTGGAGACATCTCCCATACGATAATTACCCAGTGCACATGTAACATTGTAACATTGCGAGGGTTGTAACCAACCAGCGCTCTCGTCTGTAATTCTCCAACTGTTCCTTCCTCTGTGGAGTCTGTCTCCCCTGCCCTGCCCTGGCCCCTGGTCGCCCTTCATTTTCAGGTCGCGAAGGTCAACCAAGCCTGGAAGTGATGAGGGACAGTGACTTTTGGCTGCCTGCCTTGTTCCCGACTCTTCCTTCCTCCCAGTCCTGTCCTCAGTCGCTCCCGTGCTCTGTTTTCCCACCTTCCGCTCAAACGGGAAACAGGTCTGTGGGTATTGGCAAAAAGCAAGCGCTGGACACAATCCCTGCCTGCATTGGTCTTCCAACTTGTCAATCCTGGCTTGGGCCGTTTGACTCTCCACCTCTCTTCACAGATTGTTCCTTTTCCTTCCTCTTCCTCATCCTCCTTCCTATCGACACGCGAATCGTGAAAGGGACATATCCTAGAATACGGTGTATTCATCCCAGTCACTTTCTTTTCCATCCAACGATTTTCTGGTGTTTCGAAGCTGGTCGACGTCCTCAGCTGGTTCAGTCTGTCGTCTTTTCGGTACGAATTTATCCACCCTTTCAGTTGTTTCCGCGTTGCTCCCTCGCTTCCCCCTTTCCCACCCCCATCCCACAATAACCCTCCGAGATCTGCGACACTCCGGCCCTCAGAATATAGCTTGTTCGCCCGTTTCCCCTCTCCTTCGAAGGCAGTAAACAGAAGTTGGGCAAACATTGTTCTGTCGATCTTTCTAACGCAGCAGGACTAGGACAGCCACAGCTCGACTATCATTCCTTTCATTCTCTTTCCACGGACGCCGCATCGCAGCTTGGTCTGTAGACTTCGCCTTCTTTCCTGGTTTTCCTATCCGTTCGATTTGGCCCGGTTGAGATCGAGATCGAGAGCGTCAATCCGACACAGGCCCGCTGGCATTTCGCGACCGAACCCGATATTCCTCGTGCCCGACGCGAGCACGCGAAGAAGACGAGATTAGGAATACATTCTTCCATAAACTGGTCGACGCCAATCTCTAAATTACCACTCTTTTCGTGTCCATTTTTCAGCCTAATTCTTTCCACGCGATGCAGTTTTAAGAATACTTTTTAAGAGCGAGGCAAGCATTCTACTCGTCTAAGTGTTCGGAGGACTTGATTCGACCCACTTGAGAGCCTCAACGAAGCGTCTACGAATTGTCTTGAGGATGACTGTCCCCGATCCTCCAGTACCGCTGGAGAACGTGTGCGGCGTAATCTACAAAAACGCCTTTTACATCTACTCACCGACCGCCTTCCTACGATTGAAGTTGGAACCTGGTGCGGAGTGGGAACAATTGCCTAGTGGCGTCTCAGTGAAGGGTGGTGTTTGTGTAGGGTCGACACCAACGGACGCAAGTCGCGCAGGTCTTTATATTGTGGGTGGCGTTGGACCCAGTGACGACTACAAAGGTCTTCAGAAGTTCACCTTTTCCACCGGCAAATGGGAATCCATCTCTCCAGTTACCACCGATGTTCAGAACCGTCGATGGCATGGTGCCACTTACCTCGACAGCTCCAACTCTATCCTAGTCTATGCGGGTACGCAGAATGATGTGGAGGGTCTCTCGTCGCAGACGTTTACGATTAATGCCGAAGCACCCTACGATGTCACGTCCTTCGATTCGAGCGCGCCGCCGGTGATTTCGCCCTTGTTGCTGCCATGGTCCAACTCCGACGCTGTCATGGTTGGTGGAAGTATTGAGAATCGGAGGGTGATGTTGTTCAGCAAAGAGAATAATGGGTGGAGAGATTCTGGAGCTACCATGGCCGATCCGATTCCCAAAGGTTCCAGCGAGATCAAGGGGTTGATCATGAGCGGAGATGATGGCAGCAAGAGCTTGTACACGTTTGACATGACGCAAGCTCCAAACCTTGTCCGCCGAATTGTGCTCCTCGATGGCACGGGTGCCCCCGTAACAGACTCTCCGACCGTTATCGCGAGAAGCTTGGACATCCTCGAAGCCCGTCAATCCAGTGGATCCCTAACGGCCGACCGGTGGCCAACGTACAACGATACCCTCGCCCCCGGCGAGACTCGAGTGAACTACGCGGCTGCAACCGACCCCACGGGAACCGTTTTCTTCGCTGGTGGTAACTCCGATCATACGCTGTGCATTTTCGATGCCCGGGAGAACAGCTGGGTCAATGCGACCGAGCTCTTCACCGATCAAAAAGTACTCGGTTCCCTGTCAGCCTCGAGCACCTCTAGCGTCGCTAGCACCACGGCCACTTCTTCCGCCACCTCTTCGTCTACCGCAGATCTTGGAGTCGGAGTCGGCGGCACCGACGCGGAAAGCAACACTAAGGAAGACGCGTATCCGCTAAGCTCCAACACCATTCTTGGCATCGTTCTCGGATCTATTGTCGGTATAATGCTCATTCTTGGACTTCTCTTGTTCTTGATCAGGAGACGGAGATCGAAAGCACGCCCCACGGAGCCGGTCAATGACGGATCTTCGAGCATCGAAAAGGGTGGCCTCGACTTTGCTGACATGGCGGCAGCGGGTAAGAAGGGTTACTTGAGGGGCCATCAACCTCAGAACTCGGCAGGATCCTACTCGTCGATGGCCATTCTTATGGGAAAGGTAAACCAACAGAACAGGACCCTAGGCAGACAGCCCAGTAACGGCACCCTCCGAAGTTCGATCAGCAGCATCTACAACAAGGAATTCAAGAGCACGATCAGCAAGCCTATACCCCAGGAAACCCAGCAATATCCACCCCCTCAGATCCGCGCATCGCCCGAGCCCGGCGATCGTGTAACAGTATTCGGCCCTAGCCTCACAACGAAGGCGCCGCCTCCGCGGCCTCCCCGAGGCGATGCCACCTTGTCCAGTGCGCTGGAACCTGCGCGTCGAAGCTCGGGCTGGAATAGGTACTGGTCTGGCGGAAGCGCGCTCAACATTCTAGGATTCGGCAATAACAAGCGGGCAACGGTGGATTCAGATCAGAGCTCGCGTTATTCAGACCAGACCAAGAGCCGAATCACACAGGACTCGGCAACGGTCCCTCCCCTTCAAATCGAAGGCCGGCCCGAGCTGAACCGCGTCAACTCTGGGAGCCCAACCGTAGCGCACTATCCGGCGCGTATCCCGATGAGGGAGGGCATGACTGGTAAGATTGAGCGGCCTGTGTCGCAGGCCTCTTCCGGTTATTCGAGCGGTATTCCCGCTAGTGTCGCGGATATTTGGGATCCCACTTCCGTCAAGAAGCCTTGGGGCACCGACCGTGCCCCCGGCTCTGCGTATGGTGGTGCGACGCAAGGCGGTTACCAGTCTGCCCTGGATCCTAGTTCGACAAGCGCGGGCACCCATCGCAGTGGTGTCAGCCAACAGCCACAGCTCTCCCTAGCCAACACATCTTCGGACATGAGTTGGCTCAACCTGGGCGAGTACCGACGCGGCTGAGATCACAGTTGGACGACCGGCTCCCTTAACGAATACGTCGACTCTCGGGCAGTCTCGACGTTCCACACTCACGATATGACTGATGGCCGGCCATGAATGCTGAGCTGCGTTTATGGCGAATTGACCAGCAGTCCGCATGTACACCAAACGCTCTTTCTCTTTTTGTTTTTACGCACTGGGAACAACCTCCCCATAGCAGCCGGAATAGAGATGGGGGAAAACATATTTGGACGGCTCTCATTTAGACGGACTCACTATGAGTCGAGCACATGGTTTCTTCAACCTCTTTACCCTTGATATTCGCCAATAACTCGTCCTGCATTTTTCAGTCACAGCGACGGCGCCAGTTTCTTTCCTCGACCCCCTTTTCCGATGGTCGTACCATCGCAGTCTCCCCGGGCCAGACCCGTGTGTTTCTCAAGCCTAGTTCTTCGCCAGGGAACCGATGTCCATGATGATGTTATATAAATATGGCACCGAAAAGTCACAGGCTCCTCCTCGGGTATCTGGACTGGTTTCGTTTTCCCTTGGCCCCTGGCGCCGTCTCTATCTCTCTCCCCCCTTATCTTTTCCCTCTTAGTCCTCTTCCTCTGTCTGGTGTTTTCTTTTCTCGACTCTCCTTGACGCATCTTATCCTACTTTTGTCTGTCACACATTTTCCCTTGTTCATTGTACATTTAGAAGGCTGGCTCTGGATCTGGCCGCTTGCATTCATTGTCCGTTGTTTTCTCTGCACCGCCGAGCTTGTCCTTTTTTCTCTTTTTTCTTAGTTCTCCCTATCTTGAAACTTTTGTGATACCATCAGCGGTCTGTCACGTTGGGCGAGGTAATTGGTGTCTGGGGATGATACCCTGGAGGCCGGAGATGGCATGCATTCAAGAAGTTGATGCAGCGAGCAAGGGGATGGATGGATTGGAGGGTGGCTGGCGGCTTCATCGTGTTGCGTGTGTTTCCAGTTGCTCTTGTTTTGTGGAGCAACAATAAAACAAGCATTGGAAGTCTGGAGACGGTGGGCCAAGCAGTCAAATGGAGGCCTGGAGATGATGGGGGATGGATCTAGAGCCTGCCGTTTGGTGCTTGGTGGGAAGTCGGTCTTGGACGCGAGCGTCGCAGCGCGTAGCTAGTAGTAATATCGACCGCTTTCTTGTTCAAGTTTCTGAGTGTTGTAACGGTAGCTCTTTGGCTCTTGCCGTCGTGCCGATCGAAGAAGTGGATTCTACGATTAGAAGTCCATGGCGGAAAGTATGGACAGACCTCGGGTCCAGGAAGGCGATGAAGTCTTCTGGCAGCGAATCCGCCTACTGGCATCGGGATATAGTATGTACTACTCGTAGAAAATGGAGGAAGAAAAAAATGCAGAAAAGAAATCGAGAATTCGGGAAACTCTAAGAGATTATTATTATTTTTTTCCCCCCTCGACACCTCTAGAAAATGTATTGATATTAGCGATATTCGTAGAATCCCGAGCATCGTCTTGCTTGTATCGGTTCTGGAAAAGGCTCCGATCAATTGTGGGGCTCGCCGAGCAGCATTTGAGATCTGACAGGCTCGACGCCGCTGGGGAAGGCGCCACTCCTCGACACGCGACGAGCCGCAACCAGATATTTTTATTTTCTTGGAGACACATCACATAATCCTCACCTCCCCTCTCTTCCACCACCATCTTTAAGCTCTTCCATTTCAAAACCCCTCCCTCTTTTTTCCCACCCTGTGTGTCAACAAAAGAATTTTCTACCTGTATTTTGTAGAGCTCTAGAATTTCTCTAACACAAACTACCCTTATCGACTTTAGGTACGAAGGAATCCCACCATCCACACGATCAAGCTTCAATTGCTTAACTGACCTTGACAGCATCTCCTGAGAAGATTCTTCAAGCTATTAGAGCTCTTCTTTATTATAAACAGGTAGGCTTCTATCCCCTTGACTAGAAGACAGGCAGCCCTAGGATTATTTACAGTGCTGACCTAAGGACTCGGTGAAGCAAGCATTAAGCTGTACATAACTTTCTGATCTGGAGATTTCTCTTCCCCTACAAGAACTCAATCCAGCTAGGATTTCCAATTCACAGATCGCCAGTGAGTTTTACTCCCCTCCACCTCTTCATTCTCTGCTTGCCAATGGCAACTGACCCTGGTGTGTCCCACAGACCACGATCCTGAACCTAAGCACAACACTCCTCACCGCACCTTCCCCGCAAAGTCCTCAATTGAGCAACACCGACAACATGGCTGACCAAGCCCCCAAGACGTTCCAATACATCTACGAGTATACCCAATCCACCGCTAGCGAGCCTCTCTTCCTCGTCCTCCAGTCCGGCCTGAGCACGATCCTCACCATCGTGCTCTGCCTCGTAATCGCGTCCTACGTGCGCCGCCTCGTCGCCTTTATCTGGAGCCTGGCCATCAATGTCATCATGGCCCTCGTCGTCGCCTCCGTCGCGGCCGCCGTGTTTCAGATGGGTCCCGAGCCCGCTCTTCGCCTCGCCTGGGACAAGGTCACCTACTTCATCGGATATGGAGTCGAGTTGGCCAAGTTCTTTTGGGGGGAGTGGGAGAAGTTTGAGCAGCAGGCTCAGAAGAGTGGGAAGTTGTAAGGGGGATACGAGTTGTCCCATTTGTTTTCTGATTTTTTTTTCTTTTCTCATGAAAGCGCCTGCTTTTTTATGATGATTGGAAGGGCAGCGGTAGAGATATGTTCGGGACTTGTCTTTTGCAGTCCTGGCCGTGATATCCTCTCGACCCTCCTCTTGAACTCGGACTTTAGTTGTTCTTTTTCTTCACGCCTGTTTCATGCAATGGAAGGGAACATGACTTGATGGCCAGTTGTAACAGGATGGCATATGGCGTTTATGGTACAAAAGGCACGGTAGCATATGCATTGAACTCTTTTTTCACCCTTCAAGTCTTTACACGTAGCGTGAAGCATGGTTTGGAGCATCTCGTGTTTTGGGCGATGCGTAGATAAACAAATCTTTTGAACGCCGATGCCATGCAAATGCTATATAAAATACAAGGATATCTCTCCTATCCATGCACGAACACCATAGACATAGACAAACTTAAACTTTTCCATCCCAAAACCCAAACCCCAAACCGTCTCCGTTTTATCCCTTCATCCCCTCAACATCCTCTTGCTACTCCTCATCAACTTCAATCTCGTCGTTCGGCTCCCTAGGTTCCTGCGCCTCGTGGTACTGTATAACGTCGTCGATGTGACTGAGCACCGCCCCAATGCTATCCTCATCCGTCAAATCGAGGGTCAAGAAGTTCACCATGCTAAAGCTCTCAATCAGTCCAGCAACAGCCCTATTCAACCTCCTGAAACTCGCACCCTTCATAACAGCCTTCCTCTCCGCCGGATTGACGCCAAACTCCGCCTCTTCCTCCTCCTCGTCGGCACCTTCCTCTCTCATCCTCGCCCGCTCAATAGGATCCGTATCCAACAGCGCCGAATCAGGCGTCAAAAAGTCTTCCAAATCCCTCTTCTTAATCTGACCCTTTACCAAATCCATCTTAGAGAGGATATTCAAATGCGGCACCTCGAGCATAAGCATAGCACTCATAGCGCTCAGCGTACCAGCAAAAAACTTCGCCCTATCCATCACAAAAGTCGACTCAATAAGGTACGCAGCGCAAAGACGCACGTCCAAAGCTCCCGGGCGCGAGAGGAAGCGCACGAGGTTAGGCACGATGGGAATATGCGTGTACAGCTCGATCTGGCCCGGCATGTCGATGATGATGAGGTATTCCTCGGTGAGGGAGTCGAGGGCTTCGGTGAGGAAGTCGAGGTTTTCCATGAGGAACTCGAAACAGTAGACGAGGCCGCCGTTGGGGCCGTAGCCTATGTCCATGGCGTCTTCGAGGGTGATGAGCTCTTTGATGTCGAGGTCGGGTTGGTGTTCGAAGGATTCGGCGGCTGGGTCGAGGTTGATGTAGAATGTGGAGCGGCGGTTGAGGTGGAGGTGGGTTATGAGGTTGGCGCAGAAGGTGGACTATATATTTCAAGAGAGATGCTAGTTAGAATCATGCCGTGATCTCTTGTGTGGAGTGCTGTTTGGAGGTTGGAGGAAAAGAAGGGGGAGACTGCATGCCTTGCCGGCGCCCGCCGGGCCCATGATCATGACTCCAAACTTGCTCATCTTCTGTGACGGAAATAGATTTCGTAAGGCAAAGAAAGCAAGGTTTTCCAAGGACCTCTGGGAGATTAGGTCGAGAATCTGGGCGAGGAGCTGGATGATCGCCTTCTTAGTGCTACACCCGAAAGACTTTGATAGATTCTGTCGTCGCAAACATAAGCTACACTCTTCATGCAAAGAGCCGAATCAAAATGAAAAATCGCCGCCACAGTGAGGGACAGCACCAGCCACACTCTACGTCACCACTCACCGCCCACCGAACACACTGAAAGACGAGGGAAAGACGATGGATTAGAAATTGAAACTAAAACTGCGCTATCTTCAACCGGCACCTGTCGTGATAAGATACCGTTTTTGATCTGCGCGTGGCAGCTGTCGCTGGGCGCTCTCTACCTTTGTACACTACACTACTTCGACTTCGGACGTCGTAGTTTTTACCACGGCCCCCTTGCTCTGGCCAACCAAATTGTTGAGTTGTCGCATGCGTTGAAATGAATCGGCGCATAAAAAAAAGTAATCGCCGAGCTTGCAAGGTGTCCCTTTCCTTCGCACACCGAGCTCTGTCTGGTGCTTTCTCTTGTGCGAGAGTATCACAATAGGCACCTAATCTATCCGACCACCCCGGCACTCTGCTGACCTGTCATTTCCGTCAAGAGACGATCAATGCAATGGGGTGATAAAATACTCGGTGACTTTTTTTGTGTCTCCCGTAAGACGAGATTGCTCAGCTTCCCTTGTTGGCGGGCGATATTTGGGGATACATGTCTCACGCGAGTGCAAGGAAAATAAGCGTCAGCATCCAAGTCAACAGTTCCAACGTTCCTATAAAACCGAGTCAAATACATGTATCTCGTGCTGACTCAATGTCAAGGCTGAGAGGCCAAAGGACCAAACGGAACCTTGATTGCCCATGCATGTTGTCCGGAGGCGTGGTCCAACCAAAAGACGAATTCGAACACAGCGCCCCTTGCAAATTATCGGCGGGGTTGGGTTGGAGGGGTAATAATTGCGGGCTTGCAGACTTGCAGTCCAAGACAGGAACCCCGCACTCCGGACTCGGCGTAGAATCTCCAGCCGCGGAAAACGTTGAGGGCATGTGTAGGGGTAGATTGGACTTTGGGAGGGTACAGTTTGTACGGTACGGTACCCCAAAACTTTAAGGCGAGAGAAGGCGAGGGAGAGGGAGGATGACGACAGGTCCGCCTGATATTACTCGTTACATAGGCCCAGTCTCGACATATCTGCATTGATTGCAACTCGCTCGCCATTGTTGTCTTTTGGCACTGGTGGTTGGGGACAACAGGGGAAGTACCCAGACACGAGTACGAGTACGTGAGTGATACATGCAACAAAGTGAGAAAGAACCCAGTCCGTCTGTGCTTGCCCCCAATTGTACTTTGACCCACCTCTGACAATTGCGCAATCGCTCCTTTGATTCAGGGACGAGTCGGCAAGAAAAGAAGAGGAAAGAACGAGGAGAAGAAGTCTCCAGCAGAATAAAAAATATTCCGGTGTCAAGAAACTAGTGTTACCCTGGTACAAAATTAACAAGGGATTATCTGCCTATGCAATTGAGTATCTGAGTAACAGAGACTACTTTAGTTTGCTGTCTTAGTGCCTCCGATTCTGCCGACTTCAGTACATGTGGTCTCGAGACCGCTTTTCTTTACTGCCGTCAATTGTGCTCTTTCCCCCTCCCCTCCTCCCAGATTCACCAAGCTACTTGTGCAAAAGAGGGGACTAAAGAAAAAAAAAATCTCCCGCGCTACATCAATACTACCTAGGTTTGCTCCCTTATTCCCTCAGCTCTTTTTTTCTTCTCTCTTCTTCTCTTCCTCTTCCCCTTCATCCCTCTCCAAAGCATCCTTTTCATCCGGCTTGCGCTCCAGGTAAGGTCCCCGTCTTCAATTGAAGCAGTCCGATGATTCTCAGCTGCTTCCTTTGTCCATTTTTCTTCGTCAGCCAGTCCATGATGCCTAACCATTGATCTCTCGGCAATAGATATCCTAGAGAGACAGCTTCATCGCGTACTCCCTCGATCTTCCCGACGGACCCCTCTTCATCGTCCTTTCACCTTCTCTTCTCTTTTCCCTCTTCCCCCTAAACTCATCTCTTCCGCATCAAACAAGATGGCCGCCAACAACGTCAACGGCAACGGTGTCCACGCCGAGCTTTCCTCGTGGCAGCACTACAACCAGGGTACTTTCCTGTTCACCGTAAGTTTCGCTGCCCCTCCATTGCTCACCGGCAGCGGGTGGGGCCGAGGCAGATACACGCGTCGCGCCCTCACCGAAAAGGACCTCAAGCAACTAGTACACCTGCAATTAGCCTTGGATGTACGGTCGGCTAACCCCTTTCTTCCAGTCCGAGTCCGTCGGTGAGGGTCACCCCGACAAGATTGCCGATCAGGTTTCCGATGCCATTCTCGATGCCTGCTTGCGCGATGACCCCCTCTCCAAGGTCGCCTGTGAGACTGCGACCAAGACCGGTATGATCATGGTCTTTGGTGAGATTACCACCAACGCCAAGCTCGACTACCAAAAGGTAGTCCGCGACGCCGTCAGGGATATCGGCTACGACGACTCGTCCAAGGGCTTCGACTACAAGACCCTCAACCTCCTCGTTGCCATTGAGCAGCAGTCTCCCGATATCGCTCAGGGTCTCCACTACGACGAGGCCCTCGAGAAGCTCGGTGCTGGTGACCAGGGTATCATGTTCGGATATGCCACCGACGAGACCCCTGAGCTCTTCCCCCTCACCCTCCTCTTCGCCCACCAGCTCAATGCTGCCATGTCCGCCGCCCGCCGTGACGGCTCCCTCCCCTGGCTCCGACCCGACACCAAGACCCAGGTCACTATTGAGTACAAGCACGATAACGGTGCCGTTGTTCCCCTCCGCGTCCACACCGTTGTCGTCTCTGCTCAGCACAGCGCCGATATCACCACCGAGAAGCTCCGAAACGAGATCAAGGAGAAGATCATCAAGAAGACCATCCCTGCTAAGTACTTGGATGACAACACCGTCTACCACGTAAGTTTTGCAATCTTAATTCCAGATCCTTGTGTAGCCAAAGAAAAAGAAAAAGTAGCGGTGCGAGGGTCGCAGGGATGATTCCTCCAGTTCGGACAGCTGACAAGCATGCTGTAGATTCAACCCTCTGGTCTCTTCATCATCGGTGGTCCCCAGGGTGACGCCGGTCTCACTGGTCGCAAGATCATTGTTGACACCTACGGTGGCTGGGGTGCCCACGGTGGTGGTGCCTTCTCTGGCAAGGACTTCTCCAAGGTCGATCGATCTGCCGCCTACCTCTCCCGATGGATTGCCAAGTCCCTCGTCGCCGCCAAGCTCTGCCGCCGTGCCCTCGTCCAGCTCTCGTACGCCATTGGTGTTGCTGAACCTCTTTCCATCTACGTCGATACCTACGGCACCTCCGAGAAGACCTCTGAGGAGCTTGTGGAGATTATCCGCAACAACTTCGACATGAGGCCCGGTGTCATCGTCCGTGAGCTCGACCTCGACAAGCCCATCTACCTCCAGACCGCCAAGAACGGTCACTTCGGTACCAACCAGAACTTCAGCTGGGAGAAGCCCAAGGCTCTCAAGTTCTAAGTGGAACTGACCTCGACATCCACAACAACAATGAAAAATTAATAAAAAGGTACCCTGTGCCCGCTTTTTCGTGAACTTGCTTCAACAGTCTCCGCAAGCGGGCCAGGATCCTCCTACTTTGTACTAGGGACGTAATAGCCCCTAGATTATACACGAGTTCTCGGGACAGGGAAGACTAGTTTCTCATTTCTCATTTGTTTTTTCTACAAAGGCGTACGGGTATCTCAACGAAAACCTTGGTTCAGCGCTATCATCATGTTGTCTTCTTTTTACGGGTCGCATAGTTGGTTTCTTATGAATGCTTTGATCTTCATGGCAATTATTTCTCTATTGTTCGTTCCTATTTTCAACCGACTGTGTCTTGACATGTTTCTTTCTCTTGTGTGTCTCCGGGGACAGTGCCTCGGGGCTGGAATTAAGACGTGGGGCAGTGTGACGGTCGAGCAGAGTCTTGCCGAACCGCACTCGGCCTGCTGGGTCTTTTCCTTCTTGGTGATGATTGGACCTGAGATCTGTGCATCGCCGGACGAGGAGGAGATTCCTGTTTCGGTGTATCAACACTCGGATGGAAACGACGTCTTTCAACAAAGACGACGAAATCTTTTCTGTTACAAATTTCTTTTGGAGTTTTGTTTTTCATTTTCATTTTTTACTATGTCTTTTCTTCTCCAAGAAGGAAGTTACTATTAGAAAGGCAAAACGGCAGCAAAAGGAGGAAACAAAAAAGAGACGTTTCGGGCATTTTCAACAAAACATTTTATTTCGAGATACCCACAGGCTTCAAAGCTTCGGAAACTTCTTTTTTTGGGCGAAACGAACAAAAGAGGGAGGGACCACACCCCCTTTTTAGAAGCAATCACGGCATCCTAAAATATCGGCGTTCAGCGGGGATAATAAGAAGGAAATTTCAACATCTCTTTTCTTTGCCCGGCCGAGCCTTGTTGGTTGTTCGTTGGGCGGACACCTGTCTTCTCCCCCGCCCTGTTTTCCTTGGCGGATGTCCTCTTCGCGAAGGAAACCAAGGCAGGGAAGGGGTTAAGATTGGCTTCCCAACGATACGATGGAGAGATATGGAAAGGGGAGAGAGGGAATACGCAGGAAGGAAAGAGGAGTAGTGTGGGGAATCAGGGTTGGCTCGAAGAGTCGGCTTGTTCGCCTATCTATTTTTTTTGCGTTTGGTGAAGAGGAGGAGGATGAACAAGGCTGGCTAGGGGGGTAAGAAGAATACAGATTTATATGACGTTTTTTGCCTTCTCATTTGCCTCTCTCTGCTATCTGCTTGCTTGGTCCCGAGGTGTATTGCTGCGAGTATGACTGGTGTGCATCTGCCTGTCTGTCTCACTGAACATGGTCTTCCAAGTTTCTTGGACGCGGTCCCCCGTCATATGGACCAGAAAGGGGCCGTTAAATGCGGGTTGGGGCTGGTTAAGGAGAGGGTCTTTGACGAAGTCAGCTGCCTTGGGCTTTGCAGTACTGTGGATTTGCTTGATCCGAGATGAGCGCCATACCTGGGAAACTTCGAAGCGCTAACTGCAGCAGGAACTCCATTCCGGCCCAACTAGGACGCGTCTCCACTGTCTACTATCGAAGCCAAAGAGGCCGTCCACCGACAACCGTTAGCAGTGTCAATAAGAGGGAGGAGAGGATTCTCTTAGAGAGCTGACCAGAGCCTCGAAGTCTAACTCAGCCTCGAGGACTTCCATGCTAGAACAAGGCTGAAGGTTTGCCAACACCACTGCTATTTCAAATCATATGAGATCGTGCCTTCCTCCTTCACCTTCTCTTTAGGAATGCCCCAGTCCCTCTTCTCATGATTACTCCCCCCAACTCTCACCCTATCTAGCACCTTCCGCTTCCCAACTGGAGCAACAAAAAATTCCTATTGACACATTTATTTGTGAATAGGGCCACTAGAACATCAGTGAATCATAAGCTGATCAGGAGTGATTGAGGGCACACAGGAAAAGATATATATATATATATATATATATATATGTAAAGGCCTGAAATTTTCTGTTGTGGCGAGATCTTCTTCCTCTTCTTTCCGCCTCACAACTTGGAGCTCGCAACTTGTCTACCGTTCACACCAAACCCACTTTCCCCTTGTCCTTTTTCTCTCATTCATACTCTTTCCAAGCCTCTTTGCATTTGCAAGTCATACATTTTCATTATTTCCAATATGCCTCAGGGTATTAATAGCAGCTCAGCTGCTACTGTCAATGGTGCTGGTCAAGGCATGAACACTGCTGTCAATAGCCGCGCCATCATTCTCACCACTACTCCTCCTCCTAGAGCCAACCCTAGTGAATATTACACCTGGGTGCATGAGTATCACTGACCCTTCAGCCCCATCATTCCTTACAGCACTCCCAAGACCAACACTGTCACTGCAGTGAATTGAGTCCTCCCCCGGGAGTGTCCCTCCCTCCTAACAACAACAACATCGACCCTGACCTCGACATGGCTTTTCGGCGCCATTTCATCGAACAGCTTTTCACCTAGCTCCTTGGTTAGAACGGGGCCGAGATAATTGCTGCCATCCCAGGCCGCCCAGTCCCACAACGGTTCCGCAGGCGCCGCCCAGCCTGGCGCCCCAGAGACGAGCGACACCGAGCCCAAGTCTGCCAGCCCCGAGATTTGAAACGAAAAACACGGCGCGGGCCTTCGAAATCGTCTCCTGAAGTTGATGATTGATACTTCCCCTTTTTCTTTTCTGCCTGGAGGGGGGTTTGGAGGGGGGGTTTAAGGATGGAAATGATTGGTATGGACATGAGATGGAGATTGTTAATGGGATATCAGCAATGAGACGTGACCATTAAGCATAGCCACATGCAACTTCGTGTAACTACTTTCATGCTTTTGTTTGTACAAGGATACCCTATTTTCCTGTCTGCACTCAAAATCAAAGATGTAGAATTAAATGAGCCCATGTCTGTTCACCACAATAACATGAGAAATATTGAAATTGATATTCAGCTTCACCTGAGAATACCTAGAAGCTCCATCTAGATTTGATACCGAACCCCTTGTCCATGGCCTCGATGAAGAAAAAAGCGTGCCCAAGAAATAGAAAAACGGACGAATTCAAGCCCGTCTGACTCACGCAGATCTCCGCGCCCCTTTCCAGTCCTGGCCCCCATTCCGAGCCCGCAGCAAAACAGCATGCACCAAAGACAGCGAGCTGGAACGAGCGCCACCTGTTCTAAGTTTATTCAGGGGGCGGCCAGAATGGGGGCGAATCAGCGCCTCCTTGCTCAGCCCTACCAGGTCGAACCGCAATGGTTACAGCGTAGCAGGCGGTGCAAAATTGACTAGTTTATTTTGGATTTTTTTTTTTGTCTGGGCGATTTAATGGGTAGCCTGTCCTTCTCTCTCTTTTTGGGGGGGGGGGAATTTTTGGGGCTTTTTTGTTTCGGGCTTTTGAAACTCTTCATGCCAAGAAACCGACTCTGACGGCGCCCTGCTTTCCTTTTTTAGAACAAAGAATAGGAAAGGAGACAAAAAATCAAGATGAAGAATCGAGGCTAAACTAGAACAGGAGGGAATAGAGAGAAACAAAATTTCCTCGAAAATGACCCCGAGGATAGTCAAGAGCTTTTTGTCGAGGGTTAAAGGCAAACCGGGCCGGAAGGAAGAAGAACAAGGGGCACAGGCGACGTCAGCTTCGCAGCTGAGTGTGGGGGGCGGCCACAGTCTTAGACGCGCGGATTCGGGGCCGGCGGCGGCAAGGGATAATTATCCGATTGAGTCGTCGGCGAGCTGTTGTTGTGAATATGGGCACCGCGTGGAGACGATGGGAACGGCGATGGGAATGGGGTATGATGGCGGGATGCAGGGGGGGTATGGTGTGGATGGAAGATGGTATTCGGAAGAGCGACGGCCTCGGACTGCGAACTATGCGCAACAACAGGCATGGGGAGGATATGCTTTGCCTGCAGAGTATGCGCTTGCTCGAGCTCAGACGATGGCGCCGGTTCAACAAACGCAACCGCGAGCTCAAGGGCATGCGCATTATCGCCCTACGACAGACAGACGACCACAGACTGGACATGGCCACGACCCAACAACCCAACCAGCTCACTACCCTCCCGCGACACCTAACTACCATCCTTCCACCCGCCAAACCCCTACCCCTTCTCCTCCCCTCAACGGCCAGGTCTTCTCCGCTCCTCCCTCAACCGTCTCTCCTCTAACCCCAACCGTCACAGCCCGCGTCACCATTCCTGAGGGAACCTCTCACAACGATGCAGCCAACATGATCCTCAACCAAATCGTCGCATCCATCGCCACGGCCCAAAACTCCTGTTCCGTCCACAAACAATGCGATCCCAGCTGTCCTCGGCGCGTCGGAGCCAACCATTACCGCCTCCTACCCTCTAACGAGCGCATACCGGACGAGACGAACATGCGGAGACAAGCGACGAGTCGTACACCACCTAGCATTAGTGCGCCTGTGCCTCCGCCTGCTACCGAGCCACCTCAACCAGCGACAATAGGACCAGACACACCTGTATTCCAGTACGCGCCACTAGAAAAGCCCAACGTGGAGATCCGCCTCCTGAAAATCAAGCCGGCGCACGCAGGGACCGACCTGTTAGACTGCGAACTTGTGCACATCAACGTCAACGATGCGCCGGCGTACGGCGCGCTATCGTATTACTGGGGAAGCGGACCATACGAGGGAAAGATGCTCTGCAACGGGGCCATGTTCGCCGTGAAGAGGAATCTCAAGATGGCATTGAAGCGGCTGAGGGCGGGGTTCGCGTCCAGTGGGATGGAGGAATATATTTGGGCCGATGCGATATGCATCGACCAGCGGAACGAGGCGGAGAAATCACAGCAGATCATGCTGATGCGGTACGTCTACTCGCGTGCCCAAACCGTCTACGTCGACCTCGGCGATGTACAAGACCGGAGTCCACGCTGTGGTGCCACCACTACAACGTGGGGAAGCGGAGGGGATCGTCGGGAGGATGTCCTGTCGGAATTCGAGGACCCGCGGAATCGCGATACTCCACTAAATTACAAGACGGTGTTCCTGGCATTAGCGCAGCCGTGGTTCGAGCGAACGTGGATCATCCAGGAAATCGCGCTGGCCAAGCGCGCTCTCTTCATATTTCAGGGTGAGCTGTTTGAGAGGGAAGATCTGGACCGGACGCTCGACAAGGGCGCGTTGACGAGGAACCCAGAGAGGATGGAGGAGTTGCTGCTATCGAGCGATGCTACGATACGAGGGTTTGTGAATTATAACAGGATCAAGGAGATTAAGCAGATGTACCAGCAGCAGCACCAGAACGACTCCCTAAAGCTCATGCAGCTGACGGGGGATTTCTCAACGACGGTCCCAAAGGATAAGATTTACGGACTCATGGCCCTGATGTCCGAGTACGACCAGGAAGCCATCGGGCCGTATCCGCAACCTTTAGCGACGGTGTTTAGGAAATTCGCGGCCCTCCACGTTCGCTACGGACGGGCCATCACGATGCTCGACAGCGCGGGGATCCAAAGACGTCGCATACCGGAGTACCTACCCTCTTGGGTGCCAGACTGGACGGCGCAATCTTCCTCGCCGAAAGTTATCTCTACGCTTCGGCCCCTCCGGTATGCGGCGGGTGGGCCTACGATCGCCGAGGTGGCGCTTGCCGGTGACGAAACGGGCATAGCGGGGCTCTCGGTGCGCGGATACCTCGTTGACACGCTTGACTCTGTTTACGAAATGATGCCTTCCGCGCCGGATGGAAGCTGTGCCTCCTCGTTTCTTGAAGGACATAAGCGTGCGCGCGCTGCCTTCGATACCTGGGTCTCCCGCGGTGGGGGACGGAGAAACTACGGCGACGATGCGCAAGAGGCCTTCGTGCGCCTTCTGCTCATGGACGATACTTACACGGGGCCTGACGCCATCCCGCACAGCAGCCCCATCGAAGATCCAGTAGCGACGTACGAATCTGCGCTCGAGCGGTGGCGGGCCGACGGGGCGGTGAAACGGCCGGCGATGATTACGGGGGGAGGTCGGACGATGGACGCCGTCGAGACGTTCCAGATGCAGGTGGACGTGACCTGTCGCGGGAGGAGTTTCGCCATTACGAGGGGAGGGTACGTCGCGCTCGTGCCAGTGATTTCGAGGCCCGGAGACGAGGTGGTGGTGTTTTGGGGCGCTACGGTGCCGTATGTTGTGAGGAGGGGACCGATTGGGTTCACGCTTGTAGGGGATGGGTATTTGCAGGGGATTATGGAGGGTGAAGGGGTTGCTGGGTTGGGGGTGGAGAGGCTGGCGAATATCTTGTTGGTGTAGGTGTTTTATGGCTTATGGGGGGTTTGGCGCATCCATGTATGATGAACTTGATAACGAGCATGCATTGATGATATATAGATGAATGCTTTTTCTGGTAGTTTCTACTATCACTTACCCTGGCTCGGTGAACGAGTAGATCGCCTCGATGATATTTCGAGGTCCAAATTGTCCATTGCTCTTGCCAAGATGCCGAGAGCTGCAAGACATTGATGATGACGAGTGCTTGTGCAAGTAACCTTCGAAGTACTTAAGTTTCGATCATTAATCCAGGTACAGGTACCTTTGGCTCGTAAGTCGAGCATCAGATCGATTGCAGCAATAGGACGACAGGGCATCGTGTTGAAGTGCCGTAGTTTCCGTTGCCCAGACTGGGCAGTCTTTGATCCTGCATCTAACGGCAGCTAGCCACGCAATTGATCCACAGGTCTAACCAATTCAGATGCCACTTTGAAATTCGCCGTTCCCACCATGGCTTCACCCCTCCAGTTCGAGATTCGACTTGGATTGACGACGTCAATTGAATGTCTCACTCTTGTACAAGGTACTTAGCGCATCAACTGGACGTTGCCAGCTGAAAGAAGCTCAGCTCGGTCCAATTGAAGCTTCTGCTCTGCAGTTCAACCTCAACTTAATCGATCTTATTCGACCCCCCCTCCCCTTCATTTTTGCGGTCACTAACATCCCCGCCCTCTCTTCTGTCTTGTCTTTCTTTAGTTTTCTTATATTATTTTCTTGGATATTCCACTGCTATCCCCCGTTTTGGAGATGCCTCCTCCTTTTCCAGAGCTCATCTAGAGGCCAATTGATCTATAGTTAACCTCAACCCCTTTCACCATGGCGACCCTCAAGATCCGCAACTACACAACCATACCCCTCGAGGTCCAAAAGGCCGAGCGCTTCGACGCCGAAAAGGTCAGCCGCGGCGACACCCTCACCAACGTCCAGGGCCGCATAACAAGCTTCATCAACGGCACCAAGTTCGCCACCAAAGAGCTCAAGCCCAAAGGCGACTCGCGCGAATCGCAAGACGTCTCGCACCGCATCGAGCCCTTCGAGACCAAAGACACGGGCCTCCCCGCCGCCGAGCGGGGCCGCGAAGTCCTCCGCCTCACCTTTGATGGCGCCGGCCACAAGTACCGCGCCGATGTTCCCGGCCCCTTGAACCATTCGCAGACGATGGAGCAGCTCGACGGCGCACCCGAGAAGTTTACGACCGTGTACGTAAGGAGCCAGCACTTACTCGCCGTGTTTTCGTCGACGAAACTCGAGTCGTGGATGAACGAGCTCGACGACAACTTACCCCTCTCGGTGCTCTCCATCCCGGGAACCCATAACAGCCCCACGTGTCATGTTGCGCTGCCCTCGGTGCGGTGCCAAGTCGCCGGCGTGCGCGAACAGCTCGACAACGGCGTCCGCTTCCTCGACATCCGCGTCTCCGCCGACCCGGACAACGACAGCCTCTCGCTCGTACACAGCGCATTCCCTATCAGCCTCACGGGCAACAAATACCTACATGACCTCCTCTCCGAATGCTACGCCTTCCTCGACGCTAACCCGCGCGAATCCCTCCTCATGTCCCTCAAGCGCGAGGGCACCGGTAGAGCCTCGGACCAGCAAATGAGCCGGCACCTCAAGAACCGCTACATCAACCCCGACAGCGCACGGTGGCTCGTAACATCGCACATTCCCTCGCTCAGTGAGGCTCGGGGTAAAATCGTGCTCGTGCGGCGCTTCGCAGTCGACGACGCCGTGCGCGACGAATCGGGCGGAGCTTTCGGTATCGACGGACAGAGCTGGCCCGATAACTGCGAGGACGGCACCGTCGGCGGGGGCCTCATCCGCGTGCAGGATTTCTACGAGATCGACCAGAGCACCAACATCGAGAAGAAGATCTCCTTTAGCTGCGCGCAGCTCGAGAGGGCGGGGGCGTTACGGCATGAGAAGTGTCAGCATGAGGAGAGGGATAGGAGCAAGGATGGGGAGATTCCTTTTTTTGTGAATTTTTTGACGGCGAGTAATTTTTTTAATGCAACGTGTTGGCCGGAGAGGATTGCTGCTAAGGTGAACCCGGCTATTGTTGAGTATTTGTGCGCGAGGCATGGGGATTGGGATTTGATCCGGTGTGTGGTTGGGATGAATGCGAGGTTAATCGGACAGAAGTGAGGTAGGGGTTTTCTTATTTTGGTTGTAGACGTTGTAGATGGCATTGTGTAAGACCGTGATACTGGTAGAAGCGATGTCGTGAGAGGTGGAAAGGCGCGGACAGTCGTGCAGAGTATGACTTGGATGACATTTGAAAAGTTCCAATTGCAACATAGAAGCACTATATACAAACCATTTATATCGACGTCGCACACGGGTATCAGATGGTGATTTCCCGTTGGTAAGTCGAACAGTCTGGCCCGACTTCTTCTCCGTGTTACCTTGTTTCTATCTCATTCTCGCGAGAGCTTCATGTCAGCTTTTGATAACAGCAGTGTTTTCTCTATACTATAATGCAAACGCTTCCGGTCCTTTTTCCTTTTCCTTTTCCTTTTTTCCTACTTTCATGTTTCCTGTTTCTTTTCTCCCCTGCCCCTTTTTAAAGCTTTACTTAGATTTTTTACTTCTCTACGCTTGATTCAATTCTCCTCTCCACTCTACACTTGCTGACCGAGTTCAGGACTCGCTCGCCTTGGGAGCCTCAGACGGTTGCCGATTGTCGATAAGACGCTAGGTAGGAAGACCAAGTTAGTCGGAAAACATGGAAGCTGCAGCCAATGTCGGGGACGGGGTCCATACCAAAAGATTCCTCAGAAGCACAGCAATAGTCACCTTGCCCACGGACGGCACATATATCGAAGCCTTCTCCTTGACAGCCGGCCCATCAAAATTACGATACGACGAAAAGTTGATGCACACAGCGCCATCGCGAATCAACTCCGTATTCACCTTGTACTTCTCGCTCGGTACACCACCAATGATGACGTCGCTCAGCGGCAGACAATTCTCAACAGTCCAGCCCTCCTTATCCAAAACCTGGTGGCGCGGCTGCTTGATTCCCGAGCCGCGCGTGAAGAGCTGCACGCCGGTGATGTCGACGGAGTAGACGGTAGCGCCGTCGTTGGCGAGCAAAGCGGCCAGGGGGCGACCGTTGACCTCGGAGCGGTTGATGACGGTGATGGTCTTCCCGAAGAGGCGGTTCCCGTAGGGGAGGATGGAGTTGTAGATCTGGAGGTACTCGAGGATCTTGACGATGGCGAGCGGCGTGCAGGGGAGGAGGGACTTTTTGAGGTTCTGGGGCGGGTCGAGGAAGCGGATGTTGTGGTACATGTTCTGGAGGTGAGTGTGGCAGAGGCCCTCGACGTCCTTGGACACGGCGACGGTTTCCTGGATGTACTTGTCGTGGGTGGGGTTGTTGGGGAAGATGGGGTAGTAGACGATGGTGCCGTCGACGGAGGGGTCTTGGTTTGCGCTGATGATTTCGTCTTCGAGGAGTTCTTTGTCGACGGTGCGGAGGTCGAACTTGAAGCCGCTTTTAGAGCGTCAGGTTTAAAGCTCTAGGAGGAAGAACACACTGTTTGGAAGGGCCAATTCCTTCTTGTCTTTTTCTTTTCACATAAAGGCTTATAAAACTCACTTCTCCTCGCAAGTCTTCTTAGACCACTCGGCGTACTTCACAGCAGCCGGGTCGTCATTGGCAAGAAAGGCCGCGAGCGCAGGCTGCTCGATGCCCTTTGCGCGCATGGCGCTAAGGGACTCCTGGACCTCGGCGAGGAGGTTCCTGGCGATGGTCTCGGCCAGCACGACCTTGCAGGTCTTGGGGACGGTAGCTTCGACCATTGCGAGGGACGGGCGCGGTGCGCAACGGTAGGCTCGGGATGCGACGAGGACGGGGAGACGAGGCGCAGGGAAGAGGGGAGCTCTACCGCGGAGAAGAATTGAAGACGCTATGGTGAAAGGTTTGGAGAGAAAAAGAATGAGACGGGAGGGGGGTGAACCAGAAAAAAAAAGTTGCGCGCCCGGCGCCTATATTGTCATGGATGAATTGAGATGGATGATGGATGGGATTTTTTTTGGATAGTGGGGGGTTTTCCCTTCCGATGCAACGGAGGGTGGATCCTGGACAATTGTATCAAGATACTTGAAGAAGCAAAGCTGCAGATGTACTCTTCAAGTACAGAATGAGGAGCAAATTGGGAAAGGGCATTCCCTATGCGCAAGGACAGGTTTACCGTGACGAGAACATGAAGTGACTTTAAGAGTTACTTGAGGTACACTAGTACAGGCGGTATTTCTACCCCCAATTCCCATGTGAACGTCGATAAGAAGTATTCTGAACTTCATGAATGAATCATCGATCTTCCTCGAAGCAGCTTTCATCTCTCACATTGCATTCTAACTCAATTCATTCTAGTTCAGGCGGGAGGACACTTGCCGGGCCTGAGAATCGAAACAGAGAGGACTTTTCTTGAACACCTTACCGTTCCGCGCTCAGTCGACAGTGACAAGAAACAGGAAAGGCAAAACGTTAGAATACATAAGTTTACTACATGGAAAATATCCGTCCAATCGCTTGTGCCAAGTTATTAATCGACACCTCCGACATCGTCCTGGCATTGACGCAGACGGATGCTAGACGCTCATTAGTGAAGATGGACTGACCATATTACTTTTGTCGCGACTTCCATCCCGTCCCCATTATCGGAGACTATGACAATTGAACCTCAATCAATTGTCCTCATCTTTCCTCCAGCGGCATCGCGCAAGCTCACAAGCAGCTTGTTCGTGGTGCGAAGAGCCGCCATTTGCAGCAAAGCAATATCAATTTGAGCGACCTGTTGCTGCTTCATTGTTCCCTTCCCTGATTAGTCATGAATAAAAACGGTGGCAACCCGGTCACCATTACCGCTCCCGTTCATCAACATGACGGAAGATTCCCAGACCCACTAGTAATTGCGCCGTACGAGTAAGTCAACAATCGTCCAGTAACCCTTCTCGGCGGCGCGTGACGCTGGAGGCTGGCGGAATATGGAATCCATTGCCCTGACATCAACTTGACGGTCCCGACCCATAGCCATAAGGAGCTTAACAGCATCCTCATATCCATTCTCAGCAGCCCACCAAAGCGGCGTCCGGTTATAAGTATCTGCAATGTCAATGTTGATCTCAGGGATGGACAGCAGTAGCTTGATAATACCCGTGTGCCTGTTCTCGACCGCCCACAGCAACGGCGTCTGGTTCTCGGCATCCTTGGCATTAACATCAACCTTGTTTGTATCAAGCAGTAGCTCGACGATGCTCTCATATCCCTTCGCAGTAGCGCAGAGTAGTGGCGTCCGCTGAAGGAAAATGTCCTTCACATCGACGTCAACGCGGCCCGTTCCCAGCAGCAACTTGACGATACCGTCGTATCCCTTCGCAGCGGCGCACCACAGTGGCGACTGGTGATCGATGTTCAGACAATTAACGTCGACGTCCCTACCCGAAGAGAGAAATAGCTCGACAATGTCCTCACGTCCTTCTGAAGCAGCCCACCATAGTGGTGTCCGGCCAGAATAATCCTTCGAGTTAACGTTGACCTTCTTTTTGCCGAGCAGTAGCCGGACGATAGCCTCGTGTCCCTTCACGACTGCGCATGATAGTGGTGTCCATCCAAGAAAAGTCCTCGCGTTGACATCGGCCCTGCCTGTTCCAAGCACCACCTTCACAATATGCTCGTCCCCATTCTCAGCGCCCCACAGAAGGAGCGTCTGCCTATTCCCACTCCCTTCCCAAGCGAGGTCGAGTGTACCCGTTGCGATCAGTTCTTTGACGGTATCCCAGTATCCAGCCCGAACAGCCCATACTAATATCGTTTGCCCATATATATCATTTTCCGGATTAAGATCAAACTGGACTTGGCCTGAAGCGAGCAGTAACTTGAAAATAGACTTATGCCCTTTCTTAGCAGCCCAGAATAACGGGATCCAAGTAGAAGAATCCCTCCAGTTGATATTCGTCCTTCCAGTATCAAGTAGTAGCTTGACGATAGCCTCATGACCATTCTTCGCCGCATGGGATAGTGGCGTCATGCGGGATCCCCCTGAAGAGCTAAAATCGACGTAGAGCATCTGCAGCAACAGCTCGACGATATCTGTGTGGCCCATCTCGGCTGCTACTGATAGAGGCGTCTGGTGAAAGTAATTCCGCGAGTTGACATTAACCTTGAACGTACCAAGCAGTCGCTTGACTATCGCCTTGTGTCCATTCAGAGCAGCGGATGCCAGTGGCGTCATGCGATAGTAGGTATCTGCAGAGTCAACATCGATGTTGTCTGTGTTGAGTAAAAGCTCAGTAATAGCTGTATACCCTCTGTCGGCTGCTATCCAGAGAGGCGTCTGGCCAGAATAATTCCGCGAGTTGACATCGGCCTGACCTGTAGCGAGAAGCAGCTCAACGATAGCCTCATGCCCCCCCGCCACAGCACTAGCTAGCAGCGTCTGGCCAGAGCTTCCTGTGGTCTCTACCTCGGCGCCCATCTCGACTAGTAGCCTGGTAATTTCCTCATGCCCCTTCTCTACCGCCCTATTTAATAACATCGAGCAGCCATCAGCCGTCGTGTCGATACGATGCGCGTTTTGTTCTAATAAGTCGAGTAGCATGGAGCACATATCCGGCGGCTGATCGGATAATATATACGGGGAGTGGTACATGAAATGTGAGTTTGCGTAGGCGTAAAATTGGAATTGTTCTCGAGGTAGCGACATGAACCGCTGGTTTGTCTCGGCAACCATCTTACCCAGATCATAATCAACTTGACCTCGAGATTTCAGAAGCTTGAGCGCCAGGTTCCGGACCATGGTTGAAGCTTCCGTCGTAGAGCGAATAATCCGAGACGGCGCATGTCCCATCATCACTTGTGGAACCACCATGGTAGAGAGCTGAGTGTCAAAAACACCATAGCTGAGGTACGTGACGATGACGCTTGCCATGGTTCTATTTGCTCTCTCCATCGTAAATTTCGCACCGCTCGCATCCTTGAACCCGCCAAGGAGGAATTGCTTGACACTATGATGCACCAATCTCACGGTCAACTCTTCCTCGTCGACGATGATGAGGCAGCCGCAACAGGACAGCACCGAATATACGTCATTCAGAAGGCGCGCTGGGTTCCAAACAGCATCTCCAGGGACGACGCTCAAAGCCTCGCGAAGGTCTTCCGTAGTTAAGGGCCGGTGAGCCGCTATCATAAGCTCGAAGATGCGTATCTGATACTGCCCCCTTTGGCCTTCCCCCCACCTCTGCAGAATACGGTAAAAGGTTGTCGGGAGGTCCTTGGGAAGATCCGATAGAGCCTGGCGAATGGCGTCGTCTGTTTTCTCCGCGCACAGGGACTCGATTTGAAGAGCCACCCAGAGAAACATTCCCTGCGCACCTCGCAGGAGAGCATCCCGTATTTCAATGATGAGCATGGGGTCACCGATGTTCAACTTCGTAGAGCCCGTACATTCCATACGCCTCTCCAGCTCAGTGGTGATGAAGGCATCGATATCAGCGTTGTCTTCGGGAATTGTAATGGTACTGTGTTTCGATGTCAACCGTTGCGAGTCTAGGTTCGAGACTGTACCGGCCTCTAATCGAAATGAAGTACATATAAGTAATGTAAAGGTGGCTTGGAGCTCCCGGAGCTGCCGAAGTAGTGTCTCCTTCTCAACATCATCACACTCATCCAACCCATCCAAGACAAAATACGCCTTGAAGTCCGGAGGCAGAGCGCGCAGGAGTACATCGAGTACACCCCTGAAGTCTAAGATTGAGTCAGTTTCATTAAGGAATGTCTCGACCATAGTGAGGTCTGGGATCGGACGCAGCAGTTGTCGGGCCAGAGAACAAACAACCGTATGTGCCTTCAAACTATCGGAAATGTCATGCCGGCAAAAGAAATACGCTACTGGACATTTCGTGCTTTGGCTTTGGGCATGGAGAATGAGATCATCGACGATATTGGCCAACAGAACGGACTTCCCCGACCCTAGCTTGCCCGTACAAACTAGCGTTTGTGAGCTTGTCTGCGCTTTCCATTGGTGATATTCGGGGGCGGCCCTCTCCAATAGAGTCGATTTTCCGATTTTCCGAATCTCCTTCCACGTCGTCTGGTAATTGTAGGTGGAACAATAGTTGAGAACGCGCACATGTGCCTTCAGCTTCTGGCGATGCGATTCGGCCGTGGAGAACTTCGACAACACCTTGAGATGTGTGCCTTGCTCCTCAATATTCTGGGCCATGAGAAGGCTCACCTCTTCCTTGATCATATTGGCCCACCGATCGAGCTCCGATTGGTAGCTATTCATATCGGAGTCACTGAGAAAAGACACTAGCTGACCCAGGACTGATTTCTTTGTGAACTTTAGCATTTGGTGACAGAGACGAACCACCACGATAAAATATTCGGATAAGTGTGATCGCAGATTCCTTGATCGAGGGTAAAGCAAGGCCATCCTTTCGTATCGGGGAGCCGAGCGACCAACGATCATGAAAAGAGTCGACATCTTCTCGAGACAGGATGAGAAGTTGACCAGGGACTAACAGAAGATAATATAAAAAATATCTTAGTACGTGAAAGTAAAAGCTAACGTGATAGGATCAAGAGTTAACGAACAAGCAATGTCATTCGTACGAGCGTCCAGACACCGGATGCGACAATGTTCTGGGCCCCGCCGACTACGATGTCCCCGAGTGCCGCGAATTGCTGGATCGCCTGAAGCACATTGGTCAAACGAGGGCCAAAACAGCGCCCAAAGCCGAGTTTACGGCGATCAATCTCGGCGGTGAGGTGCATGACATCCTGAATATCTGGTGGGGACCTGCGCGAATTGTCTCTCCAGATGCGAAAGGTCCCTTTCTGCTCGGGGGAAAGGTCTGCTTCGAAGAGCGAGACGGCTTCCGCCAGGCGAAGTTCGGGCTTCAGCGGCGCAACTGCCCTTACCAGTGCCGAAGACATCGAGATGCTCTGCGAAAGAGTAATTAGAAGGAGGAGAGACGAGGAAGAGTGTGCCCCTGCTCTGTCCCTCAGCCTCGAGGAGAGGGGGCGCGGGCGCAGCTGTATATCCCGGTCCCTCGCGCATTTTATGCCCAATAATTAAGCACTTCTATCCGTCACGTGGAGCGACGCTCCCATTTAAGTGCGATTTGAAGAGTGTCCGGAGCCTTGTGGTCTTCCTCCAACCACGCCACCATGGTCGTCTCATATCCAGGCCAGTCCTATCTCGCCCGGAAGATAGTTCAAGCTGAGGATGTGTGTCCCTCGAGCTCGAGATTTTGATACATGACCAGAAACACACCTGGCATTTTTAAATCCATTTAATACTTGCTCATACATCTTCCATTTCCTATCAAGTTTGACTCCATGAGCGTTCGACGATGGAAGCCGATTTAGAAGAGAGCTGGAACCGTAGATGCGACTTCGGGATTTGCAGTTGCAATCAGCCGTACCAGCCCGTCACTTAGATCTCGAAATTCTAGAACCGTTAGCCACACCGTTTCCAAATTTACGTTCCGTTTCACTTGCTCTGTCTAACCCCCACTACTTCGTACCCCACTATCCAAATGAGAAATTGGACAGAAGCAGCATGACCAGAGCCGCCTTCTTCGCTCCTACCTCAAATCCATCATTGATAAGAATTTTGGGAAGGAATTACTAAGAATCACAAAAGCCTCCAGAATCTAGAATCTAATGTTACCATTCATTGTCCTTTGCTCCATTGAAGGCGTCTTTTCACTATAGGTCTAAGGCCAACTTGGAAGGAGTTCATCTTGTCCCAAGATCAATATCTTTTCACCACCCCGCTAGACCCTTAGACCATGCTGAACCCCGCCATATCCATCCTTACCAACTCACAGGGTGTATGACCTCACCTCAACCACCCTTGAACCAACGAGAATCTAAACGACCCAATCCCTATCTATACCCATAACACATAATAACGCCTCCTTCTGCTGTGAGCCTTGCCAGACTCCAGTCGTCCTCACAACTACCCATCATGACAGACTTCCCTCAGTTGGCCCTCCAGTTCGTCCTGACCGACGATTCTGACGCCAGAGCTCAGCTTGCCGACAGGGCAGCACAATGTATGTGGAATCACTCTCATTGCTGCTTCATTGTTCTCGGATAGGAAGCTAATATCTAGTCTAGTAATCAAGTCTTCTCCCAAAAACAGTCATCCCGTAGCGAGATGGGTCGAGTCCATCAGACCATGGATGCCGGGAAAAGAGGACGTCAATATGGCTGATGCGACTGAAGGCTCCAAGGGTGACATTATCGCACGAGCCAGGGGTGAGATTCTTCGTGAGATATCTCAACAGTATGAGCTTAATATTGACTTTTACCTCTCAGCACTTGAGTTTCTCGCCACTACACTAAAGAGGCTGGACGATGCCTTGATCGCCGCGCATAGTAAGTGATCTCTCCGGTAAATCGCTTCGAGAAGAATTCTTGTTGACACGGAGACACTGTTCCAGTCAAGCTTCTGGTCACCTTCTTTGGCGCCATGTTCAGCGTTGACCACAAGGCCGGCATCCTCGCCTCCGCAGAGGCCCTCACCACCATAAGCTCCATGAAGGCCTTCCCTGCCTCTAGCGGCTACGACATCATTAAGAATGTGTGTGCTATGGGCAATGACTTTACCAAGCAAGTGGCAGATACTCGCCTTGCCATATTCAACCTCTTTCAGCAGCTCGTAACGGACCCTAAAGTCGGCAAAGATTTGAGGACGCGCCACAGCGACTACGATTTCATGACTGATATGCTCGACTTATTCGGAAATGAGAGGGACCCCAAGAACCTCATAACGTGGTTTTCCATCTTGGTGACCCTCTCATCCGAGTATGACCCGTCTTCTGATCTGACCGAGAAGATATTCTCCGCTTATTCTGCTTATTTCCCCATCTCTCTGAGAACTTCGCGGCATCCTTCTGGTATTACCGCAGAGGATCTCAAGGCGGCACTGCGGAGGTGTTTTGCTGCGGATGATTGCTTGGCTTCCCATGCCGTTCCATATCTCGTACAGAAGCTGAATCAAGGCGACGGGATCACTGTTGATGTCAAGGTACGCAGCACTCACACACAACTTGGCCATACTGCGGTTGGCAAGGATTCTTAACTAAACCCCCTTCCCATAGCTTGACATACTACGAACACTTAAGGACTGCATCGTGAGCTACAAGGATCCGACTGCCTCGGTCGACCCGTACGTGAGCAAGATATGGAACTGTCTCAAATACGAAGTGCGAAATGGAGAGGTGACGGAGACTATAAACGCCACTTTAGAGGTGATCCGCGCCATGACGACGAGACTATCCGGCGAACCTCTCAGAAATTTTATCTTGACCGTTCTCAGGGAGTGTACGGACGACCTATCCAACGCTGCGTACACCGAAAAGGCAGGGAAACTGTTGGTTTGCACTGCCAGTGCCTCGCCGGGCGCCTTCTCACTGATAATAGCTCCGACTGTGAAGCACGCCGTGGAGAATTTGCGCCATGCAGAGGCCAGGGATCACAAGCGAGATATCCTCGCGCTTCTCAACTCCGTCCTTGGAGTTCGATCTTTGTTTGTCGAGGGAAGTCTCGATCTCGGAAAGGAGGATAGAGATGCCATCGCGTCGACAGAATCTGTGCTTCAGTCGTTATACGACGATGCGTACAAGCAGAACCTACATATCGATCCTACCATTTCGAAGAAGGCGGTGGAGGGAATGGGTCTGCTGGCGAGCCAGGCCTCTGTCTCTTCAATACATACACTTCTTCTCAACGACGACGCTCTTCATATCATCGCCTCGACGCTTATCGATCTTTTGACGGATCGACTAAGCGACGTCGTTGATGAGGTGGTCGTGGCACTACAAAAGGTAGTGATGGTATGGCCGCCCGCCCTTGACGCGCTGCTTGCGCGAATCGTCGACGTGACCAAGTCCCTCGATGGCACCGAGGATTCAGTCGACTACCTTGTGAGGCTCACTTCGAGGCTGGCCTTCATCGCCTGCTCTAAATTACCCAAGTCGCCCGAGCCGACATTCGACTACCTCACTAAGCTGGCTTCGCAGTTGGTTCAGAGCCTTGATAACCTCCTTGCCACGTCCGAGGGGCCGTCTCGGCTCTGGACCGTGTACCCTGCGGCGCTGCAGTCGGCTCTGAGGTACTTCCGGGATGCCCTGGATAATAAATTCGAAGTTGACACAACGAGCTTAGAGTTTCCAGAGTCAGTGTCCGCCGATACCTGGGCCGATCAACAATTCGAGCAGGGCGACAATACGCCGGAGCAGCTCTACAACCGCTTCTTCCTGATTTCTCTCGACCTCACAAGACGGCTCTACCGTCGGTCTACGCAACTAGTCGCTACCGATGGCCTTACGCGGCTTGCGCTGAGCGAAGAAGTAGCCAAACAAGGACCGGCTTCCGATCAATGGCGGGATCAGTACCTACATCTCATATCCTCCGTTGCCACGCTGACAATACAGCAAATGTCGCAGGCTCAGCAGTCGCAACTTCGGTTGTATGAGGATGCTGTGACTTTGTTCCGTGGTCGCGATAAAGACCCCGGCGGAGGAGATTTGGAGTATAGAGATGTTGTACTTAAGCCCGTTCAGGATCCGTCTGTGTACGACACAGGCGATCTCGATAACCTCCCTCCCGCAAATGCGCGAGGACAGAAGTTCCCGATTGCACTTTCATTGGGTATTCTGCAGCCGCTTTACCCCAAGGTTGTTGAGTCCTTGGTAAGTTACCCTCGCTTCCTTTATGATGAATGCCTGGCCGATATACTAAACCTTGGGTCTCTCTAGTTCGAAACTGGCTTTGGTCAAGAATTCATCGTCTCAAAGCTCCTCGTTTCTGCAGACGGGGATAATCATGACCAGCAGCGACTTGGATACTTCTTGCTGATGCTGGCCAATAAGTACAAGGTCGAGACGATTCCAAAGGTCCTATCACTCGCGGAACATCAGCTAGGCGCAATCACGAGCGGAGGTGAGGTGCTTGGTGCTGCCAGGCAGTCGGCTAACGCCAGCGCCTCGTTGGCAAAAGATATTTATGGCCTCATTGCTGGTGTCCTACAACGATACACTGGGTCATCCTTGAAGGATATCTTTGTCCACTTACACAAGGGACCTGCAAACGCGGAGCTAGGCCACGTCCTTGCTCGGGACTTTGACGTGCTCTTCCGGCCGCACGAATGCCTAGCCAAGGAGTTCCATGCCATAGTTAAGCCGCTGTGGCCTCAAAAGGCATACGTGCAGCTTGTCAAGCCAATGCTCCCACTGGCCTGGCCAAAAAGGAGCGACAGCCAAGCCAGTGACGTCGTCCTGGCAAACTACAGCATCGCCATCCTATCAGCTATACGACACCTCGACTACACCATCTACCAAGACGACGCCGCCGACCTCGTCCGCCTCATCCTCTGCGTCCTCCGCAATCTTCCCGTTGGCGTCGATGTCGAGACGGCCCTCCGAGTCCTCGAGACGATCGCCAAGGGGTCCACGAGCGTTCTTGAGCCATTCCTGGGAAGCATCATCGATTCTTGCACGTTCATCATCACCTCGTCGGGACCGCAACCCGACAATAGGAAAATAGGCAAGGGCTCTGCGAGGTGTAGGAACTTGGCCATCCTGCTGCTCGGGTACTTGCCTGGACGGTACGAGGATAGGCACCTGCTCGGGTCGGTGCCGAGGATGGAGAGGTTGTTGTCTGTCGCTTGTGGCGATCGGGTTAGGGAGGTTCGGAAGACGGCGCTAGCGGCGAAGTTGGTGTGGGCTAATGTGAAATGATGTGTACGAGGGGGTCTTGGGTTTTGGAGAGTTTGGAGAGTTTGTGTGATTGGTGTTGTGTTACAGAGAAGATAAGCATAGAGTGGGAGTAGACTACCAATGACATCACGAAAGTTGAAGAGGAATGAGATTTATGCTTGCGTTCAAATACATTGATTTCGCCTTTTCGTATTTGCACCTTTGGCCCTGAGGGGCTACACCGCGTGTCATTCGGTTTTTGGTTTTTGATTTTGACCCGCATCGACCCAATCATACAGTACACATGGCAGATCCCACACCCCTAGTTCTAAGAGAAAGGAACCCAGAAAAGAAAATAAACCAAGTCCCAGCCCGTAGCCCCATCACCGCAAATAAGCGCCCTTGCCTTACACTCCCACATCCCGCCCTAAGCCTTCCTCCTCCTCGACGACTTAGGAACAGTCTTCTCCGCTGCCGAAGAGCTCCCCACAGCCGAAGCGCCCCCAGAAGCAGCCAAAATAGCGTCGAGGACCTCGGGCGACGCCGTATCGAGGCTGACCTCGTCGGGCTTGGCGGCGCGTTTGGGATCGAGGGCGGCGACGAGGGGTACGGAGGTGGCGATCATTTGCTGGAAGGGGACGGTTACGAAGCGGCCTTGTTCGTCGAACCAGTCGGAGAAGGGGCGGGAGACTTTGAGGGTTTGGGGTTTCGAGGGGGTGGATTTGGGTGTTTGTGTTATGGTTAGGTTGTATGT
>SJVG01000930.1:0-14357 GCA_034774675.1 Scedosporium minutisporum
AAGAAATCATATCTGATGGAAACAGTGATAGCGAAAGTACTAGTTCAATAGCTTCTTGTATTGAAGTAAGAAGAACTGTGGTGGTAATAGATGATTGAAGATGGTGGGTGGTGATTTGGGATGGTGAGATTTTGGGTGTCAGAAAGTGGGGGGTGTCAGAGAGGGGGGTGTTTGACTTACTGCGAGGAGGAACAAACCGACAACGACGATTGCACCAATTGCATACCCAGTGTTGTCGGGATGAACCTCTGTGAGGTATGAAAGACCGGATAGGAGAGCGAAGAGGACCACAGTGGCAGCTGCTCTAGCAACTGAATAGGGCGTTAGCTTCGCCCTCGACAATGGCTCAATTTGTGAGGCTTACTGAGCGGCTTACGGACGCCCGCCTTATTGATGAGGAAGACCCCTCCTATGCTGCAAAAGGCCTTCCACAGAAGCAAGCCAATATTCATCACAATGACGGTTCTTTTGTTTTCGATTCCGAGCTTCTCGATTAGAAACGACGAGAAATATCTGCGGGTACGCCCATGTCAGTGATATTTATAGACTCACGCAAAGTTTTTGACTTACAGAATCATATTTCCACCAATCAGTTGGTAGAATATATTCATTAATACCGCAATTGTGAATCGTTTAAGGTTGGGGCCTTCATGCTAACTATCAGTTTCGCCTCACGTGAAAAGATGTAAGAGCTGGGATATACCAGGTGAGACCAGGTCTTTCCAGCCTCCGTTGTTCTTCCTCTCGTGTTCCAGAGCATAAACGATCTCCTGACTCTCTGCAACTACCATTGCATCTTGGCTATCACCATCTGCGTGTAGGCGTGCGAGGATATGAATGGCCTAGTAAACGTGAGATATGAGGTGTGGCGATTGATTGGGAACACATGTTACCTCTTCGTTTCGGCTCTTGGAGAAGAGCCATCGTGGGCTTTCGTCGACGAACGGTAACAAGAATAGGGAGATAATAGATGGCACTGCCTCTCCCTTTGCACGATATGTTAGTAGTTCTCGGGACGGTTGTATCGAAGCACTCACAAGCATGATTCCCCTCCATGCCCAGTCTGACTGCTTGTCATATATCCCCAGAAAAATGCAGGATACAAGGAACGAGGTGAACGGCACCGAAACGAGCACGGAGCTCGAGAGGAGGGATCTGTACTTGAGCGAAGCCAACTCCATCACCCACATAGGGGCAATGGAACCGTTGATAAGAGTGGCGAAGCCGATGATAAAGCGACCGACGACAAGTTGAGCAGCTGAAGCATTGGTTATGGGTGTATGCCCCGAGGAGTTCTGTGCCGAACGACGTACCTTTTGCCGCGGAGGCTTGCAGTACCACTCCGACAATAATGCAGATAGAACCGATTGCAAGACCAGTCCTTCGTCCCCAGCGATCAACGATAGGCCCCACTACGGGAGCGCCGAAGATGCATCCGGCACTAATGACGGCGACATTAAGGCCCATGAGATCGCTGTTGAGGTTGAAATCTACACGAGCATGTCAGTAAAGCGCCTCTCATATAGGGAGGTGTTGACCAACGTTCGCGATACGGCTGTACCACGTTCAGATTATTGATCATGCCGGCATCGTAGGACAAAATGCAGATGTTCAACATGGCCACTATTAGAATGAGGACATGGGAAGCAAAGGAACCCAAGGATAACAAAGCCATGGTGATGAGTGATTCGGGGATGATTCAAGGATCCAATACTTTCTACTCAATCAAGGTGAATGATTGAGCGAGTAAAGGGTGCTAATCGTATCAACGATCCTACACAATCAACGAAGAAGCTGGCATTTTTGTAGGCGAGACGGGAACGGCCTTTGGTATATTATTTGGTAACTGGGTGTCTGTCTCCTTGTCCACCCCGGAGTTTTCACAGTCCCAAGCGCACCGAGTCTGGTAAGAATTGAAACTCGGGATCACTCCGCATCCCCCGTTTCAATTGTGGGCCCGAGGTCCTCCCAAACAAGCTAGCCAGATGTATCATCGACCAGCGGCAAACCTTATTTTCATTAACCCCTTTGAGGTGGAGACAACGAGGCCCAGCCTCTGCCACACCGAAAATAATCATTAACTCCCACTCCGCCCAGCTTGATTCCCCGAGCATCCCGAGACCCAGCGACACCCTCGGCCGAACGTCACCGTGATAGTGGCAACACAATCCCTGTCCAGTATTCCTACTCTTGGAGAGATCATCACTATCGCTGGGAATCAAGAATCCTATCTACCCGTTTCAAGCATCCAAGACAGACACGCTGGCAGCATCAGACATATTGTTCGGGTGTACCGGCGACATCAGCCGACTTTCCCTGATGTTGATCGAAATGATGCAGACAAAGTTCCTCCTCAGGATATTTCGCCGGGACTTCGAACTACCGCGGGCGTAGGAGAGTAATGAAGATCAATTCGTGTTGATGCGAACTCGAATGATCTATCCATACGTGGGTTGTGGCAGTCCTGTTGGTCAACTACAGGCCGCTCATTCGGGCATAGCATAGCCCCCCGTTGATCCAAATACCTACCTCGCTCTCTAAACGAGCTTCTCACCAGCTTTTTCCTCCTCCACTGCCTATTGTGCTCAGTTCCTCCTCACCTGGCTGGTCGCGGGCATCTTTGGGTCGCAGGATCATTTCTCTACCACTGCCGTCGTACCACTGTCTGAGATGATTTAACGGGGCGCGTTGGCACTGCCGTCTATGCCATACTCCGCCCACGCTGCAGGCATTGAACGAAATGATAAGTCTCGGGGTGCAGATCTAGAGCAGATATCAGATATCACTCGACTAGCATTATCAATTTCAATGGCCCATGTTCATTCTTCAACATATCTGTTGCGCTGTACAATCCTTGTTTCGCCCTTCCGACGGGTATAGACCTCCAAAGTTGTCTCACAAGCTACTTTCATAATCTCGAACCAAATGTGTGCTCGTAGACATTATATGGTCAATACGTGTAGTGGTTAAAATGTTCCTATATATTGTTTGATCTCATGTATATCTGGTGATAACTAACGAACAAAAGCCAACTAGAACAAACGGCCAATGGACGCTCGTTGTTTGTCCAATACTCAATCACCAATATCCACCTGGGGGTGGAGGAACGGCCACATCATCCAGGTGACCTTCAACCCCGTTCCTGATATCCTCGGCTACCTTTCGGAATTGCTCCTTGGCGAACTGCAACGGGTCCCACGGTTTCAACTTGGGAAACCGTTTCTTGGACCATTCCTCGGGAGCCGCCTCGATGTCATCCCAGGGAATCTTGTAAAAAGCATCTCGGTTCTGCTGGCCACTCTTATGGACGGCATTGGACCGATGATAGCGAATCCTCTGTGCGGCTTCTAGGGCAAGCTTGACGTCCCCGCTGGACATATCCAGGCATTGAGCCACCGTCACAGCATCTTCTAATGCTTGAGATGCCCCTTGACCAGCGGTGGGCAGGTTTGCGTGTGCTGCATCCCCGATGAGAATGGTGCGGCCCCCTTTGCTTACCCAGGTGTCTATTGTCGGTCGATACACAAGCTTGAAGTCAATGGTTTTACCGATGGGGGTCACTTCAAATAGTGCTTGCGCATCCTCAGCGGGAAAGAACTCCATCCATTTGGCCACATGCTCCCTCTCGGCAACGTTGGACCAAGACTCGCTTGACTCCTTGTCATCCTATGCAAGTGCCAGATACATTAGTAGTCAATTCACAACGACATCATTGTCTCGCCGCTTACTGGATGAATGAGAACCCAGGCGATATCTCTACCTTGGTTCCAAACAAAAGCCATCAGGCTCAAGTTATCGTACATCCAAAATCTCACAGTGTCTCTATCATCGTGGTAGAGAGATTTCAGCCCGGGATGCTTTCGCGTGACATCGTCCGTCTTAAAGAAGCTTCGAAACACAGCCCAACCACTGTTCTTCCCGTCGTTGATGTCATCGTCGAGCTTGAGAACCTTGCTTCGCGCTATAGATCGTGGTCCGTCGGCTGCAATGACGCAATCCCCCCAAACTGTCTCACCGGTGGAAAGTAATACTCCTGCCCGGTCATTTTCTTCGAGATAGTCCGTGACTGCTACGCCGATCCTAATATCCTTGACGAGAGTTTTTGCATAGGCGAGAAAGATAGAATGAACCTTGCCTCGGTGGCCAGCGTATGTTATATTGTGTTCCGCATTATCCCTTGCCCACGGTACATTAGTGATGAATTTGCCGTCGAACTTGCAGAGTTCCATGGCTCGGATGCGACTACACCCAGTGTCATGGATCTGCTGCCCAACCTTGCCGTTATCCCATCGGTTGATGACGCGGCCAGCGTTTGGAAAGAAATCAAGGATGTCTATCGAGAGAAATTGTTATGTCAGTCGAACCTAAGGAGAAAAAGGATGTAGCTTCTCACGAAGCCATTCATTAGACTTACCACCCTGGTTGTTTGAGTCGGGATACTTCTCGATAACTGTTACATCCATGCCACGCTCGGCACATTCAATGGCTGCCCCTAGCCCGCCGAAACCAGCACCAGCGATGATCACCTTCAACTTTTGACTAGTAGTCATCTTTGCGGAGTGAAGAGTTTTGTGAAAAGGGCGATGCTTCCGTAGTGGCAGAAATTGCCAGGATGGTTAGCTAAGGACTCCAGCACGGATATAAGGGATATTCAGTGCTAGGTCAACTAGTTATCGACCCACAACAAGCCTCAATCGTACCCGGAAATATTGTCTGGGGTCCAAAGGCCGGCCGGAACTGGTAATCGCCAATCTCGGACTCGCGCCCGAAATTCCCGACGCGCCCGAAGACCCTTGCGAGTAGAGCAACACCATGTCATTTCGACGCCGGAACCAAAGCACGGACTCATCTCTAGAGGGGAAAACAGAAAACAACATTGGAGTAGAGAGTTCTTTTCACACTTTCTTTGGTTCCTAGAATGGCGCCATCCCGTTACAGCTGATTACCTACCTATTCGTCAGTCTGACCTCTTTGCCTTCACCACACAAATTAACTTATCCCCGCGACGAGCAACGCTCTCTCCACAATACACTTCATTCTCTACCCAGCGCGGTTCAGCCTATTGTCTCGATCATGACGAACGAACGAATCATGCTTACGCAGCGTGCGACCGAGACCGAACCGGAGCATGTTCCTGAGTTTGAGACCTTGCAGGTGCATGCAGGACAAAAGCCCGACTCTGCGACGCTGGCGCGAGCTGTGCCGATATACCAAACCTATGTCTTCAACTTCCGCAGCTCAGCGCATGCCGCGAGGCTCTTCAATTTGGAAGAGGAGGGCGAAATAGCCACCCGCACAGGTAACCCCACAACAACAGTCGTCGAGCGTCGCGTCGCAGCACTTGAAGGGGGCCTTGCCGCTGTTGCGGTAGCTTCTGGCCAGGCCGCCGTCTTCATGACTATGATTGCCTTGGCTGGTCATGGCGACAACATCGTCGCTAGCAAGCATTATTATCACGGGGCATACAACCAGTTCTCCTTCCTGCTGCCAGAGTTTGGGGTCGAGTCCCGGGTGGTGGAAGAGACTGCCGAAGCGGTGCGGGCAGCTGTCGATAACCGTACTAAAGCAGTCTACATCGAGACGGTCGGTCATCCTAACTTCAATGTGCCCGATATCGAGGCTATCGCTCAAGTCGCACACGAATCTAGTGTCCCTCTTGTAGTCGAAAACACGGTCGGGTGCGCCTACTTCTGTCAGCCGATAAAGCATGGCGCCGACATCGTCGTTGAAAGCATGAGCAAATGGATAGGAGGTCACGGCAGCGCTACAGGCGGGATCATTGTCGACTCGGGCAACTTCAACTGGAAGGATTCAACGCGTTTCCCGCAGTTCAACAAGCCTTGCCCTGGATTCCATGGGCTCAACTTCAGTGAGAGATTTGGGCGAGAAGCCTTCATCATGCGCATCCGGGGCCAGATACTGCGTGATGTCGGCTCGTGCCTCTCTCCATTCAACAGCCAGCAATTCATCCTGGGACTCGAAACCTTGAGCCTACGCTGTGAGAGGCATGCCCAAAATACTATTGCCCTTGCTAAGTGGCTCGAAAACCATGACAAAGTCGAATGGGTCTCCTACCCAGGTCTCCCCAGCCATCCACATCACCAGCTCGCGCTGAAGTATCTCCCCCGAGGAGCTGGCGCAGTCCTCATGTTTGGTATCAAGGGTGGAGCAGATGCGGGAGAGCAGCTGGTTGATAATTTCAAAATGATCTCGAATAACCCCGGGTGAGCTTTCTTGTCTCTCTTGCGACTTTACATTAACTCCCCTACTAACATAACTAGATATGGCGACGCTAAAACGACCGCCATTCATCCTTGGTCTACTACACACAAGCCAATGCTGCCCAAGGAGAAGATAGACCTTGGTGTTGCGCCGGAAATGGTGAGGGTATCCGTCGGTATCGAGCACATCAAGGACATCATGTACGATATTGAGCAGAGTATGCGGGTGAGCCCAGCAGTGCCCAAGGGTGGGCAATGACATATGAAGAACTACAATTTGCTTCAATAGTATTTGGCTTTTGCTTCAAACTCATGGACCAGGTTAGCCTAAGGGCCGGGCCATCGTGAAGGTTGGGTTTGCCAGCAAATATAACTTGAAATTTCAGCCATTGATCGATTGTGGTCCTAACCAGTAACCTACTAGATCTTCTTCAATGCATACGCACACAGTATGAATGTTATTCCATCATGCCTTTCTATCCTTGAGCCATGTCACAGCCCGTTGAATGTCTTCATCAATGTCCTTGTCCCAAATCCAACTCATCCTATTGTTCATGGCCTCCTTGATCTTCTCAATGTCATCCCCCTCCACCTCGAAATGCCAGATGTGCCCAGCCTCTCTACTAGTCTTGACGAGCTTTTGTGTGCGTTCCACCCGAGCTATGCTAAACGCCTCAAAAGCAAGGGGCAGATCAGTTGCTTTTTCAGCATGTTGAAGGATACTTCCGAGCACGTATGCATCCTCCACAGCCATACCCGCGCCAGCTCCTTGAAAGGGTGTTGATCCATGTGCGGCATCTCCCAGCAAGCAAACTCTGCCCTTGTGGAAAGCTTCTGCCGGCGGCAGATCGAACAGGGCCCATATGTCGGACTGGCCCATCAGCCGAACAATGTTCCGCACATCAGACCCCCAGTCTTTGAAGCTGTGGAGCATTTGCTCCTTTGTGGCGGGGATAACCATTTTCTCGTGTGGCCAGTCCTTGGAGGACTGAAATGCCACTACGTTCATCAACCGACCTCCAGCCACGGGGAATGTGAGCACGTGGCCGTGGTATCCGAGATAAGCCTGGCAGTTCATCGCCTTCTCCTTGCCAAGAAGCTCCACTGCCTTATCCATGGGTACTAAACCCCGATAACAGTATTTCCCAGTATATGTTGGGTTGGTGGCAGGGTGGTCGTTGCCTAACATGATGCGCCGTGTCCGACTCTTGATGCCATCACATCCGATCACTGCACTATGGTGTGCCGTTGTTCCATCCTCAAACGTCAATACCACTCCATTTGTCCCCAGATCCTCGATATTGATAAGATTTTTCCCGAAGTGGGCGATTTCCGGAGGCAGGAGCTTAACTAGCTCGTCCAAAAGATGGGAGCGATTCACCATCCAGCTCCCAGGCCCAGGGTGCTCGATGGAGCAGAGGAACGTCCCAGCGACAACTCCCCGTGCTCTTGCTTTTTCGTCAGCGCCATCCATGCCGATTCTAAAGTCGAACCAGATGCCTTTCTTTTCCGGGGACATGTTCCTGTTCGCACGGGCATCCACGGCAGTCGCAAGTGCCTCCGAGATTTGCTTGATAGCTCGGACGGCATTAGGTCCAAACGCGACTCCTGCGCCTATTTCGCCGAACTTTGGGGCATTCTCATATACCGATACAGGTATAGAGGTGTACTGTATTATGGATAATGCGAGACAAAGGCCGCCGATTCCGCCGCCAACGATGGCGAGATTGAATTCTGGTGAAGGAGTCATGCTAGCCCGGTGTTGTGGGACTTGGGAGGCGGAACGTTGATAGACGTAGTACAAGATAAGAGATGGTGCTGGATACACCAGATATCAAAGAGACGAGATAGGCAATAGGGTATTTTTGAAGCTGTAGGCCAGGTAGGCACAAGTGTTCCCTTGTTTCTGTCGCCCAGCGTCCCAGAGTAGGGTCTTACTGCCGAAAGGGACGAGACAGTTAAGGACAATCTCATCCGGAACGCTCATCCAATGTGAGTTAGGAATTTTCGCTAATATTGGACACTATCTATTTCCGTCCAACCAACTACAACTCCGAGCCCAGGTCCGAGGGGAGCTACAGCCCCCGAACGTCCGCATCTCCTGTTCATCGGCCGAGATCCCCGCCGTGTATGTGTCCACGCCCAGGGAGTGATTTAGAGAGGTTTATTCTTCAAGGCAAAAATGTGATGGATACCAAGACTACGTGGGATGGATGTTATCTCACGGAGTTCCGCTATTCTTTAATTCATACGCTCATTCCAGCGTCCCTCAGACTTCAGCCAGAACATCACGACAATTGCAGTTGGTTATCCGTCACCATGTCAGCTCGATTTGGCATTTACTACCGAATTTTTGCGGCCAAGCTTGAGCAAAATGCTCTTGCAGTGGTGGGATGGGGTATCCTCAGCGCTGTGCTCTTTGGGGCGTTGTTTATCTGGTCCTTCGCGACTGATGCCGGAATGCCCAAGCTCCCGATTGCTATGGAGGAAGAAGTGCCAAATCGCAAGAAAAGAATTGATTTGTTCGTGAAAGAGACTAGAAGACTGCTCATTGACAGCTACAACAAGGTACAGTGATCTTATGCGTGGTGGCTGAGCAACGACGTTGCGCTGCTGACTTGAAGGCAACGTCTAGTTTCAAGATCAGGTGTTCGGAATCACGACTACAGAAGGTAAGAACCAATTCCAAAGTCCCTCACTTATTGTAGGTTAAAAGCTTGCATAGCTAGAACGAGGCTTAGGAACCAATGTCGTCATTCCTCTCGACTTGCTCCATGGCCTGGGGAGTCAAAAATCTCTAAGTTTCTCGGCGTTTCTTGAAGACGAGGTACGGTATCCCGAGCAGCCCTGATAACAGTTAGACCAGAATTGTCTCCAATACCATTCTGACCTGAATATATAGTTCAGCATGAAGAAGTACACGAAAGTGGGCAATCTCGATGATAAGCAGATAAACATTGTGAACAAGAAGCTCAACCCTACCCTACGTGAGTCCGAAATGGATTCCCATTTTTGTCGCCTATAAGGCTTCACGATAGCATTTCTAAGTCATCACAGCACAATATGTGCCAGTTATTCAGGAATTGATCCGCAGACACTGGCCATTCGACGACTATCACAGTGAGTCTTCCCCTCTTGAGTTTAACTATGCACTACCTGAGGTCAACGACCCTGGTGTTGAATCACTTCTTACTTTCTGTCCCACCCGCTGATTCGTGAGCCAGCACCCACCGCCACGAAGCCATGGCCGCATGTGATGCGCCTCGTCTCTCGCATTTCAGCAAGGATCTTCCACAGCGCCAAAGCCGCCGAGAATGACCACTGGTTAGACATTGCGAGCGAACATGTTCACTCCGCCGTTGTATGGACCGAAAACTTGAAGAAGTGGCCCATTGTGCTCCGTCCACTCGTCTACCGCTTCGTCAAGGGCCGTAGTTACATGATGCAACGTTTTGAAGAAGGCAAGGCTCTGGTAGCTCAGACACTGGAGGAGAGAAGGACAAACGGAGGAAAGCCTCTCAGTAACCCTCAAGCGCTTTTAGACTACCTCGCTGACAGCGAGCTTGGCCCCGACGATATTGAGAGACACACCATTGCCCAGATCAATCTGTGTGTAGCTGCCAACCAGTCCATGGCTGCGACGGTGACACAGTCCCTCATGGACCTTGCCATGCACCCCGAATATGCCCCCGAGCTCCGCGAAGAGATTGAGACGACTATAAAACAGAGGAATGGGGTAGTTGATAGGCAAGGATTGGCAGATATGTGGAAACTGGACAGCTTCATCAAGGAAACTCAGCGGCTGAATCCTCCAGATCTGAGTACGTCACCTACCATGGACTAGGCTATTTACGTCGAAAGAATGAGTTACTGACATGAACTAAATACAGCTAGCTTCCAACGAAAGGCCCTTTCAGACATAACCTTATCCAACGGCCTCCGCATCCCTAAAGGCGCTCGCATTGTGCTTCCGACAGGAGCCATCAACATGAACCGGGAGTTCTTCCAAAACCCCGAAACCTTTGACGGTTTCCGGTACTACAGGCTCCGAACCGCGAGTCAAGAGGCTCGAAACAGCCACCAAATGGTCACGGTCGGCAAAAAGGACTTGACGTGGGGCTATGGTAGACATGCCTGCCCCGGTCGATACATTGCCGAAGTGGCTTTGAAGCTACTGGTGATAGAGTTTCTTACACGTTATGACATTCGACTACCAGACAATGTGAAGGAAAGGCCAAAGAATATCGAGTTTGAAGGACTGGTAAGTCGCTCAAGTTGTCTGCTCATGGCCTGAGCTGCCAATTTGCTAACTTGGCTCAGATTATCCCGGACCCTGAGTGGGAGTTGACGATGAACAGTCGATAACCTGAAAAGTTGTTTTGGTAGAAAATATGTCGATGATCTCTCTGTACACATCTCTCTGTGATGGTCTAGAGCGATCTGGGTGAACTTTGATACTTAAGTGTTTTTATTAATGACGATTTGCAACTTGGTAATTGCTTTATAGTTAAACATACAGCATATGCTAGACTACGAAAATGAATACAAGCATTTTACCATGTAATATGTTGAGCACAGTGAAGTGAAACCACCAGATGATAAGATTGATTATGTTTAATACGATGACGACCATGTAGGCTAGTTACCCTCAAAAGTTTTGTTCTCAATTAAGCAAAAACTTGAACGAACAGCTCCTGGCATACCGGCTGTTAAGGTTCGGCTCTACTTCATTGATACTCCTCCTGACAAGAGCATAAACTCGCCGTTAATGAAGCGAGATCGTTCCTCCGCGAGAAAAGCCACCGCCCATGCCACATCTTCCACGGAAGCCGCGCCGCCCTCTACCGGTGTCTCTTTGTTCAATAATTCTTTCACATTTTCCCATTCCTCAGGGGTAAAATGTTCAAGAAAGCTCTCGGTCAAGACGGGCCCTGGAGCCACCAGGTTAACAGTACAGCCGTACTTGGGTGGGAGCTCCTTAGCCCAAACCCGCAAGATGGCATCAAGAGCCCCTTTGGTTGCCGCATAAACACCCTGGCCCGCTTTGGGTACGCGGGAAGCAGCGGAGCCGACGATTATGATACGGGAACCGCCAAGAACTCCAGACATGTTCGGGGGGTCCGCCGGCTTGTACGGTGTAAGATGTGGCAGTGATGCCTTGACCAGGGCAAAAGCTCCCCGGGCATTCAGCCTCATCGCCTGATCCCACATGCTCAAACTGGAATCCCAGAGAGAAGCGATCGGCACATACCCGGCGTTGCTGACAAGGATGTCGATATGGCCAAACTTGGCTACAGCCTGTGTCACGAGCTTTTCGGGGCCGTCATCCGACGCAAGGTCGGCACACACCGCGATCCAATCTGTCTGTAGCTTTCTGCCCACGTCAACACACTCGAGTTCCAAGGAGGGTTCCGGATAATTTAGGACGATGTTCGCGCCGCGGCTTGACAGCTCCAAAGCTATGCCGGCACCGATGCCTTTGGAAGATCCGGAGATGACGGCTGTCCGGCCAGCCATGGTTTGTCGAGGCTGGATCGCAGGCGACATGATGATTTATGAAATTTGTCTCTTGTCTGGAACCTATTCAAAGTAGTATTAAAAATATTGGGGGCGACAATGGACTGTGGCCCATTCATACGGCTCCCAAGCTCGTACTTGATTGGTATTTTGTCATCATACGACCTATTTTGGAGTGGCCATTGTCTAAGGCAATGTCCGTTAACTCAGAGCCGTTTCGCGGCTACAACCTCGGGAAATAGGGACCGAGATTCACCGAGACACATTATAGGGCCTGTAGGGAGCAGCAAGTAACACGAACGCCCCTCCCTCCCCCGCCCCAAGAATGGGACGAAAACACCACTCCCAACCACTTACTACGCAATTAGTCCAGTAAATGTGAATATACCGGATTTGACTGTTTACTTGACTTTTTTTTCTTTATTACTTTTTTAGGCTAACAGAAAACGTAAAGGACAGAAGATAACTTGACATCTTCAACTCACAACACAGCTCCCCTAAACCTTGGCGTTTCCCCAAAGACCGGACGCAATATAGTTCTACTCTGTCTCGGTCGCGAATCAAGCCCTCGCGAATCAAGCCCGCGCGAATCAATCAAGCTTCTATAGGGATGCTCGCAGCATCTGTGACGCCAGGAAGATCCTCGATCTTCTTCGTAAAAAAGGCACGCGGAATATCAGGCCCCCAGCTTGACACCGTAGCAGCTACCGCAGGTTCGTCCCCGGTTGGGGAGTCCTCATTCACCAGATCGCCGTCTACGTAGTGCTCAACGATAAATCCGGACGAGTCAAACCTAGTGTAACTATGTCAAAAGGAGAAACGTTCCTTTGGGGCGTCCTGCATAGGACGCTGAGCGGGATCCTTACCAGTAATCGAAGATCTGGCTACCGAGAACGTGTCTTCCGATTCCAAAGACATTAATATATCCCTTGCGGATGAGGTAATGATGCCCGACAATCTGGCTGTCGACGTCATCAACTTCGAAACTGGAGTGATGCGCTTTGATTCCCTCCTTGACCTCGGGTGAGCCGGCGATGAATATGTTCTGTCAGTGATTAGCATATGTGGTGCCACTAGAAGGGCTGGAAACGACAAACATGATGGTCAACGTATTCCTTTCCTTTGTCAAGATGGATGAATATCATGACCGTCTTGTTGGTCTGCGGGTGGAACAAGCTGTCCGTTTTCTTGAGATTGAATGTCTTGCTATACCAGTCGAAAACGTGGTGGAGCTGTTCGATATTCACCTCGAACCCGTAGTGGCCAAGCTTGTGGATCTTGGACGGCACATCCCTATCTGGGCCTTGGAACTCACCCAGTCTCCTCTTGTCCTCCCAAGTATTCCACATCACTGGCTTTGGGACCTCCCTAGGTTCCGGTACTCGATCTTGTTGACCGTAGATGAGAGTGACTTCCTCTCCCATAACATCCTTGACGATGACCACTTTTCCTCCACCCGGAGCGTCGTAGTCAAGGATTGGTGTCGAACCGGGCAATTCGGCTGCCTTCTCCAGCTCGGCCATGGACTGCACGATCCAAGCGCCCCCTCTGAACTTCCTCTTGCCGTCGGTTGTCTTTTCCGCTACGTAGCAGAACTGGTCTTTTCCGAAACCACGGAAATAGATTTTGTCATCTTTCTCCAGGACCGGGACCAAGCCGAAGTCGGTAAAAAATTCTTTTGCTTTTTCAAGGTCAGGATGTCCGTAGCGGCAATGTGAAAGCCTGTCTAGGAGGATGCGACTATCTGCAGTGGTTTCAGACATTGCGAAGTTCAGATGGTATTTTCAGTTGGGAAGAAGTAGAGCATGTGCCTACTACCGGTATGGTATAGCGATCGCTACCCTAAAAACGCATTCATTATAAATATTTAGTCTACCGCATTCGTAGCTTGCGAACCCTGAGTCGCGAGTGGGGCGGGGGAGTGGGCGGAAGAGTCAGTTACCCATACACCCCGAGTCAAACGGCGAACTACGGCATTTCTGCCGAGTGGGTCCCACTCGGGGCATTGTGACGGATCCCTCGGGGTAGATTCTTCGAGACTACCGCCCAAACTACACTCCAGTAGTCGTCGCTCGGGGCCTTTGCAGAACTATTAGAGAAGCCAAATGTGCTGCGAACCATACCGAGGCCATTCACCCGAGGCGAAGCAAAGGCCTGGAATTTCTTATCACGGCGAGAAAGCCCTTTCCCTCACCTGCGAACACCTGCGAACACATGGTCGATAAGACCAAAAGCTTATCCTTTCAGCAAAATAACGCACATGCTATATTTTTAACATGTCGTTCACGAGACTCATCCGGTTCCTGGACAAAGATGGGGTGGAGAGATATGGCAATGTCGAGGACGAGGTCCCAGCATCTGAGGTGCCGGGCAAAATGGTGCAACTCGTTTCCGGCAACATTGAAATTGGGTTCAAGGTTCTAGAGGCAAAGGCTGAAGTCGAAAAGGTACTCGTGAAAAAAAAAAAAAAAAAAAAAAAAAAAAAAAAAAAAAAAAAAAAAAAAAAAAAAACAAAAAAACGCACAAACCACAAAAACAACAATACACAAAAAGCGCTACACGAGAAGCATAGCATCAAATAGAGAAAAAACATAACACGTACAAAAGAAACAATGGTCA
>SJVG01000931.1:0-14356 GCA_034774675.1 Scedosporium minutisporum
ACTTTGTTGAGGGCTATGCCTGTGAGTGCGGGGACTTTTGCTGTTGTTGAGATGACGATGAGAGCCATCAACTAGGAGGGTGAAGAACAACGGGTTCCTTTTTATTTTTTTTCCTTTTTTATTTATTTATTCATTTTGTTCTTAGAGGTTCGGTTGTTTACTGGGGAATTTCAACATTTCAAGGGGGTTTTAGAGTCATGATTCTCGAACATTGGAGAGCGAGGAAGTGAGGATGGGTCAACTTGATACTGCAAGCGGAGTTTAGCATGTCTTGTACATATCTATGAATAATACCCGGATACCTTCTATGCATGAAATATGGCGATGTTTTATCTATCCAACTCTCCAGCTCACGCCCGGATACATAAATATATATCCCTAAAGTGCAGTTACTCAATGTTCTCTACCCGCCTTTGCAGGATATGTCGCGCATTCGCCGGCGTCAAAATCTCAATATCAAGCTCCTCCAACACCTTCTTCGCCTCCGTATTATCAATAAAAACCCTGTCGCTAGCCTCCTTCAGACTCAACCCTCCTCCTTCCCCAACCACAACAACAGGCAGTCGGAGCAGCTTGGCACCCTCGAGAACGGTTCCCAGCGACGCCGAACTTCCTGAGATGGCCTTCTCGACTAGGACGCAGATGGCTTCGAGGTCGCGGGTAAACTGCGCGGCGCCGAGGGCGGTGAAGTTCTGTCTGGTGACGATGTCTGACCAGAGGGCGTCTTGGAGCTTTTCGAGGGCGTGGCGCCAGACTCGGCGGAGGGGGGCTGTGCCTAGAGCCCGGACGAGGAAGTTTAGATTACGTTTGAGAATCTAGAATGTTCGTTAGTATAAAAAGAGCCGGCTGAAAGGAAAAAGAGAGAAGGGGGATTCCTGCTTGTAGTGGTTCGTCTAGTTGGGCCGTGATGGCAAGCTGGCTAGGATCTGTAGAGCGGTCATTAGTACAAAGGGTCATTATGTAGAGGATTTTTTCGATGAGCTCGACAACAAAACGTACCGATTGTAAGATCCTCGGACGCCGGCGTCCAGTGCGTGCGGCTGAGGTACGGGCGGAAAGCCTTATTATGCGACTCAACTACTGCCGCCTCGAGGAAGTCTCGCGCAGCCTTACGCCTTAACGCATACGCAGCAATAGTCTCGTCAAACAAGCCGCCATGGTCGGAGTTGGAGCCCACTGAGGTTGACGTCCTGTCTTTTGCCTCCTGATAGCTAATCTCTCCCGAGAACACACGCTGCTCCTCCGAGCCCTTGGATCTGGACTGCAGTTGGTCCCAGAGGCTAACAAAGAACTGGATAAAAATAGTTAGTATCGGATGAGATTGGAAGAGTCATAAAGGAACTGCACACCTCTTCATTACTCCAATCCGTGAGGGTCGCGACAATATGGTCGGAACTACCAAACACTTTGCACAGCGTCTCAAACTGGCCGGTTCCCTCAAGAGCCGCCAACTGCTCCTTAGTGACACCGTGAAGGGTCCTGCCCACAGCAGAATTGATCGCTCCATAAGCCTCGAGGGAGCCCCGTAAACGATCATGGTACTCATCCAAAACATCTAGTTGAATGCCAATCAAGAACCGCAGCTTGTGCTTGAACTTGGGCACTCGTCGGTACTGCGCCGTCACTGACCGTAGTAGGTCGGTAACTCGCGTAGCACCGTACGTTGGCTTCGTCTTGCCGAGACCTCCGTAGTTGTAGTCGATGTTCCTCGCGTCCGGCGATTCCATGATGGCGCGGAACCTCTCGAGGGCAAACTGCTTCTCTGCTTGGAACCAGGGCTCAAACCACTCATCCAGTATTTCGGAAGTAAGGCCACCCCAGCCGTGAGGGTCGCCGCCGTCGTAGTTGAAGGTGGACCGTATGGTGTCGTCAAAATCCATCACCTGACCCATCAAGCTGCTCAGGAAAGTCGGACTACGGACAGCTTCTTGCATGGTCGCTTTCACCTTTTCTCGCATGACCGGCAGCATAGATGTGATGAAGGCGCAAACGGGGTCCACGTAGACCATACGGTCCGCGGCGGGCGTATCACGGAACTTGGCAGCAAGAGAGGGTCCGAGGTTTTCCCTAAAGAAATCCTCCCATTTGTGGAGTAGCGCGAAGAACCAGGGGAAGCAGTGGGTGTTGATGCTTTGAGGATTGCTCGTAGGTTTGTCGCTGAGGAAGTGGTAGCGGAACTCGGAGATGAAGATACGGCACATGACGTCGAACGGCAAAAGCGAAATAACAGAGTCCGTGTAAAGCAACTCCGGGAGCTGCAGATCCAAGAGCTTATCGAAACAGATTAGCCACTCCTCATCCATCTCGACATGAGCAGGGTCGATTCTATTCGGCCACCCGCGAGCCTTCAGGACGGCATCCATTTCCTTCGACATGGTCTTCTTCATCTCGTCCCAAAGCATGTCCGTAACGACCGTAACATGTGTTACCAGGTGCACCGCCGCATAGTCGGCAGGTTCCTGGAGCTCCCGGAGTCGGATGGCGATCTTCCTCAGCTTCGTGTACGGTTCGAGAGCAGCCTTAGGGCTTTCGGGTAGGTGAGATCGAGCCTCGGCGCGTAGGTGGTCGACATTCTGGAGAAGCTCGAGGTATTTCTGGGCAATCTTGACGGCCCGGAGTTTCTTCATGGGGACCTGCAAGCGGGCAATGGCTTCGTTCGGGGCGTCGGAGGCCGTGGCGATTTTTAGGCGGGCGTCGATGCTGTGCTGGAGGTCTTGGAACTCTTGGATCTGTGAGGAGAGCGAGTCCTGGCGCGAGCTGGCTGTGCGCTTGGCATCTTCGAGCTCTTTCGTGGCGTTATCGAGCTGGGATTGGAGTTGGCTCTGCTGGAGCTCTACTTTGGCGAGGAGCTCGTCGAGGGTGTCGAGGTCGGTTGTGGACTGGAGCTTGTCGTCGAGGTAATCCTCAACTCGCAGGTCCAGGGGCCCGTCATGGACATGCTGGAAAGAGTCGAGTGCGTTGGACATCTTGAATCTGCTTTGGGCACCAATCTTGCACCAAGAGCTTGACACGATCGCCTATGTTTTCTCCAAATTTGGAAGAGGCTTCCAGGTTTACTCTGGGTGCTTCATCCAACACGTCACTCAAAGCTACAAAGAACTGTACTTGGGGGTAATCGGATTGAAGAAAGTGCCGGATTTTATGAATATACTCGATAGAAAAAAAAGGTCGCTTACTCGCATAATAGCATCGCCAATGGAATGATTAATGCTGCGGCATTTTACCCCGCAAAACGCGACTGCCGTTGACCGAGCTCACCTCAACTAGTTTGAGCTTAAGGTCTTCCCCAACCAAAATCGCGCTTTACCCATTCTTTTCAAGCTCAACTTGGCCGATTGTTCAATTGAACGTTCAATCAAAATTGGCAGCAGAAACTGCCACCAAACCATCATGGCCGTCACCATGACTTTCCTCCACAGACCCAAGTCCGCCGCAATCCGCTGTCTTGGCGTAAGACTCATAGAGATGAGGGTGTGAGACATCGTCTCTGATCACTGGATCAGGCCCTTGTGCCTCTATGCCCTATATTGGCTACATCACATGCGCTCTTATTCGACTTGGGCGATTACGCTCTGGATCACATCCAAGACGTGTGCCAAAGCTGGTCCGCCAATTCGCCTGTTGGGATGACATTCCAGAAACCAGGCACTGTGGCGGAGCGCCGGGCTGTGGTCAGCAGAGTGAGGAATTGAGTTCAGTGTTCCTTGGACAATAAACTCTCGGAATGGCCGCACGCCTTGTTCTTCGATGGCTGCCTGTCATCGTTGCAGCGAGCGAAAAAGCGTAAGGTTTGTGCTTCTTTTCTGGGACAATGGTGTTCATCGTGTCTCGCCCGGTTGGGAAGAGCCAAACGCAATACATTTGAAGGTATTATCATCCTCAACATTTGATTTGGTTATTTATCTACATCTGCTACGCATATCCATTCTCATCCATCTTCTATTGATCTCTAAAGACATACAACGGCAGGAGTTAACTAGTCCGCTGCAGACGCAACCATGGACATCCAGAGCCCCGTATTCATCGGCTCCCAGGTAGGCGGGAGTACCGTCGTCAACTACGCCTACACCGACCAACCATGGAAACTCCTCGCCTGGGACGTCTACAATTTTTTCCGCTATCTCCCAGCTTTTCCGTGGGTGGTCGCGCCTCTCCGACCATATGATTCCGGTCATTTGAGCGAGCTTTCGCCGACACCTCGGAATATCTGGTGCCTTTTCATCCACAGTATCTTGTTTGTCCTCCAGGCCGGCTTTATTCTCTCCATACCACTCACTCTATTCCTGCCTGTGTGGATTTCGATAGTCGCGATTGGCGCCTTCTTCGCGGTGAACGGTGCCATTTGCTCTCTTCTGAATGGGAAGGGAGATATAACGTATACATCGGATGAAAAATATGCGGCGGCTCTGCCCGAGCATGCCCATGAGCAGTGGATCTTCGTCAACGGTGTATCGGTCGGGTGAGTAACGGGGTCATCGTGCCGCGGGGCTCGGATCTGGCTTGTGACTAACGAGTTAATTAGGGAACACTGGCTCAAGAATAACCTCAATCGCCTGGCCCTCACCTTCAAGCGTCCTATGTTGGGAATCCATAATAGGACTTGGGGTATCCTATTCGACGTGGTCGAATGTCTCGTTCAACGTAATTTGGGATACGCCACGTACGACACGCGGGTGTGTTATCAGGTTGTGAAGGAGAAGTTGTATGATCCTAAACTTTCGAAGATTGTCCTCATCCTCCACTCGCAGGGAGGCATCGAAGGCGGTATGGTGGTGGACTGGATCCTCCAGGAGCTGCCCCAGGACCTTCTCTCGAAGCTCGAAGTATATACCTTTGGTAACGCCGCCAACCACTTTAATAACCCCCACCGGCACCTTGTTTCCCAGCAGCTTGCGAAGCTTGACCCGGACTCCGCTGTCGAAACGATGACGACCACCATCACGCAGTCTTCGCCAGTCAGCAGCCCGACTGGAGAAAATTTCTCAAATAGCCCACAACCTCAGAGCAAGCGCAATTCGATGACATCGATCCAGACGCAGTCGGCAGCTCATGACCGTGCCATTGCCCATATCGAGCATTACGCCCATGTAACCGACTTTGTGGCGCTATGGGGTATCCTGCACTTCGCAACGTCTTCCCTGGCATCGGCCACCGTCCCAAGATTCATTGGACGCCTGTTCATTCGGTCATCGAAACGTGGCGGGCACCAACTTTGTCAACATTATCTAGACGGGATGTTCCCTCTCGAGAAGGACCCGAAGACGGGCGAGTTTGTTGGTGCAGCCGAGACGAGCGAATTTATGGATAGCGTCGTGCAGTTGGGGCTGGAGGGCGACGCATCGAAGAACGCGAGAGAGGCATTTTCCATCAGCTGGCTCGGAGACGACGGGTTCGGCAGCGGCAGCGTTCTCGATGAGGTCGACGTTCACAATGATACTGGAATGAAACTGAAGGATGGAAAGGTGGTCAGAGTAAAAGATCTCAGTCGGTTATGGCTTTACAGGAATGGGCGATGTCCGGAGGATTTTCCGCCGCTTCTGATTGCGGAGCCCGAGGATCTAGCAGACGGGGAAGAAGAAAAGTAGGAACCTCAGAGTCTCCGAGTCGAGACCACAACGTTTCAATTCTTCGTACCGAAATTTTCCGCCATCGCCCATCGGTTGCCGGTCGATCGATCGACGGAAGGAACAGTCCTGCCCCTCGATGGGATGGTGGTTGCATATTCTTTCTCACTATAATTCAACAGCAGTCATGGGTTTCCGGGCAATCTGAGGAGCTCACCTCTTTTCACAAGACAAAGGAATCCGTGTATATTGTCAGAGGGTTGAAACACAAGCCCCCAAGGGGAAAAGGATAAGTAAAAGTGATCGAGAGAGACCGCCCTCACACACCTCTCTATTCTTCGCGTCTGTCCTCTATCATGGATTCTTCTAATTATAGAAATACATGATGTGCCTTTTTTGTTTTAACAATGCAAGGGTAGGTCACCTTGACCCGTCTAAAGAAATCCATACTCCAAGTGGTGGCAGTGTTATGTTGAGGTTGATATATCCTCGCGCGGATGCTATGTTCAGTTCCCCCATCCACAGGAGACTTTTTTGTTTCGGCGCAATTAAGCGTTTAAGTCTGAGGTGAACCTTGTTAGTCGGAGCTCTCGGCGGTACCCACAACCTCGGTAACAAATTCTTCCCCGGAACCCAGGACGGAAAAACACTTACGAACTTGGCCATGAGGGCAACCATGAGATCGAAGAGACCAATGGCCTCGACGAAGGCGAAACCGAGAATGGCGTACGAGAAGAGCTGGCCACGGAGAGCAGGGTTGCGGGCAACACCGCTGATGAGGGAGGCGAAGACGAGACCGATACCGATACCGGCACCAGTCAGACCAATGGCGGCAGAGCCCATACCGAGGTTCCTGGAGACCTCAACCATGGCCTGGGCGATCTCAGAGGAGTAGGCGCGACGGGCATTGAGGTTGGTGAAGGCCTGGCGGGTGGCGACGTTGATCTGCTGGCGCTTGGCAGCCTGGAAGGGGCTGTTGAGGCCTGTATGGTTTGAAGAAAACAAATCGCGCGTGAGCAAAAAATTTTCTCGTTCAAGCTCTTCTGGAGCTCAATTCGCCTCGTTTCCGTTCGAAAACCCCCAATTGGAGGCCAATTGATGGCCAATGGCTAATCTAGCGAGCTGGAGAAGGTCAGGGAGAAGTCTGCTTACCGGAGATGGTGCGCTTCGAGGCGGCGGAAGCGAGCTGGGTGCGGGCAACGGGCCTAGCGACCTTGGTCGAGGCAGAGGCCATGAGCCTGGAGGCGAAGCGGGCAGAAGACATCTTGAAGGAGATTTTGGGGGTTGATGGGATAATCTACAAGAGAGAAAGGATGATACAAGCTCGCAACACACACGCACACACAAGAGTGGATTAAGGAGTGGTGGGAAAGGGTAAAGAAGATGACAGGAAGAAGGAAGTGATAAAGGGAGAAAAGAAGAGGAGAGGAAAGAGGAAAGAGACGCAAGGTCAACCAAGACGTCTTGGAAGTGTGGAGCGCATGGAATGGGGAAAATTTTTTCCCTTGCCGGCTGTTCCCTCTCCCCTACGGCGGTGCCTCAGGAATCCATTCACGGTTTATTTCGAAGATTTGGAGAAGTTCTTTAAACGCTGCTCAACTCGGACAGGATAACTCTCGGCGTCTCAATTTCACTCATTTCGCTCAATCTCAGCAAAGTACATGTTTGGCCCTTGGGGCAGCGGGTCCACCGACAAGCTTCCAAGGCCGGTGATAGGAGGACAAGGCCCCCCGAGAGTCGTCGGGCCATCTCGGACGAAGGTTGAGAGGTGCACTAAGTACGCTGTTGAGCCTCATCAGGAACAGGTGCCAAGATAAAGTGAGGACGAAGAAGCAAGGGGGGTGTGTAGGGGTAGGGGGCGTGCGTTTTGGGAAGAAGTTTGTGACCCCCACTCAGCCCAGGCGGATTGGGTTCCCTCGGCCACAATAACGGGCGAAAGGGGGTGCGGTTATTGGTACACGAAGTACGAATAGTGTACACTAGCTCCACGAGTCTACTCGTGTACACCACTCCGAGCTTGAGCAAGTGAGCTCGACGAGGACAAACGGAGGCTTCCAGCTTCTCTTTGGTTTTCAGCGGACAGGGGAAAGGGGATATGTACGAGGTATACAAGTATGGCGTTTGCTGCACTGCATGGGAAACAAACGAACCGAGTCGATGGTCCTGCGTGAACGACAGAGCTTTACTGAAATAATTCCTGTTTGGGACAGTTGAGTGGCAGGGGTTCGCAATCAGAGACAGCGATTTCGCCGAAGTACCTTCCCGCATGTTGCTCGGCTGGAAGGTACCTAGGCCCGCCCGCTGTTGCGATGATACCCGAGAAATTTTTTCCCCTCCCTTTTGCTCTTCTCTCTTTCGTTTGTCTTTCCCTTCTCTTTTTTTCAAGTCGGAATTTTCATTATTTATGTCTCGATTTATGCTCGATTATTCCTCTCCCACTTTTGTGCCTCTTTTCATTCCAATTTTAACTTTGGGCTCTCTTTTTCAGTTTCTCGATGCTGAGTCAACTCAGAGCAGAAATCTCGATTTCGAGCCAATGAAGAATCGGAGTGGCTCTTGCAAGGTTTGGAGTTTATCACGTCGTGCTGTCCTGTTGTGCTGTTATGCTGCGTGTGGAAGCAAATTTTGAGATGAGAGAAGCGAGAGAAGCGAGAAAAAGTACCTCGGTACTTCGAATCCTACGCTGCAACAGTGAAGTCATCAAGGCCCAGTCCTCCCAAGCGGGCGGTATCTCAGCCCTCGCTTCGCGTTGTACGAGGTACAAGGTACTTCGCACTCCCTCCATGCTACCGAATTTTTCTTCTCACTTCTTTTTTTCTTTTTTTACTTTCCCTGGTTGACAGGGGTGTGCCCTGTGGGTGTGGATCTCAGATGAGGCTCGGCGGCAGGCCGGATGAAGGCAGGACCTAGTCCGTAACTGGGTTTCCCAGCCAGCATTATGACGGCAGACAGAGACGGGCCTTGGCTCCTGGGAATTGATTGCTCGCCGAGAAATGACTAGTGGGTCAGATAGCGGCGCCATCCTTTTTCGCTTCCCTTGATCTGAATGGAAGATGGGAAAAGGGTAAGAAAAGAAAAAATTTTCCTGTCATTTTTTACGAAGTACTCAAATGCTTCGTGCACACCACCCCTGGTCTTCTTTCCGATATTTCTCTTCCCCCCTTGCTTCTCATCAGTGGCTGGAGTGCCAGTAAAGGATTGGTTTGGGCCGACACTCCTTCATTCCGAGATGGCCCGAGGCGAGGCTGTCTTCATCTTACTACTACGAAGTACACGCCAGTCTGCTCAGTGCTTGCTCACCACGCATTCTGCACTCATCCAATACTATTGCGGGCGGTCTGACATGTGCGACAGAGAGTCGAGGACGGCTTCTCCCCTATTTCATCCCCTTGTTTGCTTGTGTTTTCCCGTCCAGGATGGGATGAATAAATCTGTTTTCAATGTAATGCATAAAACTAGTCGGTCATTCTGACAAGCATAACATAGCTGCTTCAATCACAGAAACTCCAGTGGGTTTTACTCATGACAAGCCGCTACCACTGTCGCTGTTAAGAGCTAGTTTACGATAATAACGCGGGGAAGATTAAAGCGAGGCAGAGTTTTACCTCCTACCTTCTTCTTCTGACACAATCGACTCCGTACTAGTGCACGGAAAAATGGTGAGGGGGTACATCGCCGATCAGTGGTATACGTGGTGGTGCTCACATGAAGTATTGTAGTCACTAAGACACCTGGAAAGGGAAAGGTGGTGAGCCAGCGCACAGCAGTCCGGCACCCCACGTGCAACCGGGCGGGCCGGGTTCTGGTCAAGAGAGGAAGAGGATTGGCACGAACACCTCAGACCAGCCCACTTAATCACTGTTTTGGTGTATCATCTACGAAAGTACTATGGTATTAGTGGACGGCGAGAGTTCCACTTCGGCTTGGCCTGATGGATATCTACACCCCCGGTCGCTTTTTCGCGATGGATGACCTGTTGAGCTGCTGTTATGAGGTGCTGCGGAGCTACGGATGAGATCATGATAGCCGGGGGCCCCGGCCGGTTGCTGAGAGGCTTTGGAAGGAAAAACCTGGAGTCCTTGATTTCGAGCTCTAGCATTCATCGAGGCCGAGTGTCGCGATCGAAGGCGGAGGGAAGGCCAGCTCGCGATAACAAGAGCCAAAAGGCTCAATGATGAGCACCGGCTTCAGTGAAGGCGATGGTGTGAATGCGGCTGGGAAGAGACCGATATCGCCTCGACTAGCCATGGAGTAACGGACACGGTACAGGTTATTCCGGCCGGGACTACGCTACAAAAGAGACAACCTTGTATACTGAGGGAGTGCGAAGTCGTGTAGTTCGTGTACCGGGGATACGGTGCATAGCTTCTCCCGAACTTGACCGTCCGGGAGAAGATATTGGCCATGCCGCCAAACCCCCAATGCGAGATTATCTTCGAGGCAATTATGAGAGATTTTACGTCCGGCTGGCCCGTCTCTATCTAAGGCACTCGGTTATTGAGTTCCTCTGGGACGAAGCAATTCATTGCAATTGCCGGACGTCAGCCTTCAATGAATAGCCTTCATGGCGTATAAGCCTTATTCTTCTGGAGGACAGCCCTGGGGAACATTCCCCGTCAAGCATCGAGAGATCTCTGGGGTGTATCGATGGGCTTCACTTCTCCATCTTCACCGTAATCCCATCCCCAGACAAAGCTTCTGAGACCGCGTTTCTACTCGCCCAGTCTTTCTACTGGCGGCACTGGGTGATCCAGCGACAAGACTAACCAACCTTGGCCCGAGGTCAATCGATCCGTTTTCCAATCCGAAGCTCAAGATCACCGTCTACTGCTTCGCTCGATCCGTTATCCTCAATGAAATGAAGGCCCCATTACGTACAAAACCGGCGGTGGGGCGACCTATCGCCAGTGGGGCTCGGCGGGGGTGCGTAGATGAGCCCATAGTTCAGCCAAGCAAAAGAGCAAGCTTTGCTCGGAGGATGGCCGGAGTTTCGAAGGGGGGAAGCGGGTCTGACTTTTGCTCTCTCTTGTGCTAGTTTCAGTTGAACCTCGAATGATCGGAGGGATAGGCCCCCTGGTTGAACCACCCCCCCTTTCACTGTTTCTATCCCCCAGACCAAGAGTGGTGTGTGCGTGTCCCACTGGAGGAAGGTGACTGGGCCAAAATGGGAACAAGAGAGGAGTGAGTGGGAGGACCCAAGAGCCAGGTGTGAGGATAGAAAGACAAATTGTCTGATGATTGGGAGGTTTGAACGGGTGTGCGAGGCGAAAGGAAAGGGGAGTCATGAGGGCGTATACGGGGGAGGAACCACCTGCCAGGGCCGCAAAAGCCCAGCAAGAGATGAGAGCCCGGCCGGGCGAGATTAGGAAATATGTGGAGGTGATGGGAAAAAAAAAACTGGGCTTGTTTTTTGGGCAGTTTTTTTTTTCAAGAAAAATCTGGGGTCGATGTGGGTTCTCTGACCGGGAGATGGGTACTAATAGACCGCTGGGTCCCCAGATCCGAGGGTGTCCTTCTTTTTCCTGGGGTTTTTGCGAGGCTATCTCGGGATCCGGGAATCTGGGCATATGGAGTCCTCGGCCTGGATGAGACGCCCCTTGCCTACTCATGTCTCCGAATGTCCTCTTAGACCAGGACCACTTGAACGTACTCGAAGATGGTTGACGGCTTTCTGCTCCGGCTGAAAGAGGCTGGACAGTCCTGCATCGATCTGGCGACGTGCTCAGCTCTCGTTGAAACGTTTCGATTCTCTTTGGACAACAGTCTATGCGCTATCTCCCTGGAGCCTGGTGAAGAAAGACAGGTCCTCCTCGATGCTACCTGCGTACGACGAGTGTCAAGCGGTCGGTCATACTAGGAAACGAAGTCGTTGGATCCCTAACCTCGTTGTGAGGATGGTCAGCAGCGCTATATCTGATGTCAACCCGAAACCACGTCCTTGGATCCTGCGGTGCGGTCTGCGGCCTGCGGCTCTACTATGAGAGGCTGGATGAATCTGACGTTCAGCCCTTGAGCTTATCTGTTCCAAAGAGTCGGGTATGGTGCTGACATGAGAGATACTATGGGCTTCTCCGTTCTATGTTGTGGCATGGGGGAAGAGAGGGCGCTACGTGTTTACTTAACAGCCTTACTATGATGGATGAAAGCGGACATACGAGATGGCGGCTGAAACTAACGAACAGATATTCGTCGCGATGACGATGACTTCCACTCGCTATGGACGATCCCTTCAGGACACGATGCAATCGAGCGACTTCGACCCTAGCCACGATACACCAGCCTCCCTCTCAGTCAGCCACAAGTTGAGTTGGCGAGCGAACAACGATTCCGGGTTCGTTGAAAAAAAAAGCAGCTCCTTCGTTGTGCCCCTCCATCAGGAAATCAGGCCATCATGGATGGTGCTGACGAGATCATATCGTGACATTGGGAACAAATCACTGCCTTATCATCTCTTCCGCAGCCCAGGCAATACAGGAACCAGGGGGTTCAATCAGACTAGTTTATGTTGTGTGTGGACAAAATATGCACGGCGGGAAAAGATCACACGTGGGATGCGGGAATGCCGAGGTATCGGTTACCAACCGGCGGCTGATCTGACAGCTGAAGCTCAGCAGAGCTTTTTTATACATCAATTCATACATTGAGGGCCACCAAAACTAAGAGAGGAGGATATACGCTTTCCAAAGGCACGATCTTCGATACCAATGGTCAAGAAGGGGTGAAGATGACACTGGGCAATTGAAACATGGACGGTCAGCCGACGACGCGGTCCTTGAGCAATTGAAACGTCGAGACTTGAACCTGGGAGTAAACTGTGACGAGGGATGATAATTGGCAGGCTTTGCGGTTGCTGTCTTTGAAAGAAACACGAACAAGAGCTCAAGCTCAACTTGACCAATTGAACCCCTGCGTTGCCCGAATTCCAGCTCATTCTTTTTTCTTACTTTTCCTCCTTCTCTGCTGTGCTCATAACATCAGTTTCAATCTGGCAATGCAAATCGTGAGATTGTGGCTGGTTTCCAACTTATAAGATGAAAATAGTGATGGCAGCCACAACTCGGGCTCTGCACCAACCACGAGAAAGTCGAGTCGCGTGCCAAGAGTTGAGTCTCCTAAGCCATGAGATTCACGACTCGACCACCAAGGGCCAAGAAGCCACTTAATTCTCCCGATGACGGAACCTTTGTCTTGTGAGCACGCTCTCGTCTTTCTCTTATGAATATTATTCTCAGCTGAGCCACTGGATACGACTTTAGCCTTGGGAGTGGCGGCACCCGAAGCTGCACCGCCTCATCAGCCTCACCGTAGCTACCGGCGCTTGAAGACGAGCTACCGACACGAGGTCCAAAATCGCGGCTAGGACTTAGCCCTATCGCTTAGAGCCATTCTCCTCTCGATTCCAAAGGTCCTGGCAGATCGTTTAATCCTGCCTGAGGCTCAGGATCTGTCCAATAATCGTCATGGATTGAAGATTTCCTGCTCCCGTGGGTGCCTCTTCCACCCCTGCTTTTTAGGCAGGCAGTGCCCTACCGGCGTCTAATTCCGCATCATCTTATCTTGACACATCCCACACGCAATCATCCCCTCCCCCCTTGTTCCCAATAAAGCCCCTTCGGCTTAGTCTATGGGGTGGAGGCATGTTGTCTCTCCGCATTGGAATCCTCGCTCCCGTATGAGGCAAGAGCTGAGGCTCAGCTGGACCTTAAGGCGGCCAATGAGGGCCCAGGAACACTTCGTGTCGCACGGCTTCCCGGCAAGGACCCCTTGTGACTGTCGAAGATGCTTTGCGCCCACTTTTAACCCTATAGGGCTAGGGAAGAGTTGTTGAGAAGGTGTGATTACGAGAAACGTTACTCGAGGAGGGGAGAAAATAAGGTAAGAAGCAAGCCAGCCGCTCCAATATTCCTGCAAGGGGAAAGAAAGCTTAGGTCCAGAGAGGCTTGGGAGGGGATCGTATTGCGAGATTGGGTCTGAATGGGGGGATATGCGAAGGGTCCTAGATTTCACTGCCAAGGGTTTAGATGGCGGGAAGGGCTCGTTTAGTCTGAGGTTGCCTGGTCCTGGATGGTTTAGATTGTTCGAGTATCTTTGGTATATAATGGGGAAGAGGGATCCGACCCCTAGCTTCCCTTCCTTGACACCTTGAGCAAGAGCAAGTCTGTATACGTTTTTTTTTTTTCCTTTGATCATTAGACTTTAGTTTCTTCTTGTGAACGATAAACCACTCCCTTGGGCCACACAGCGGGAAAGGCACAGTCCAACGTGGCCTCGAAGTTACTGAGTTGTCCCGGGTTTCCTTTATTTCCGTGACAATGTCCTCCACTCCACTACCGAGCACCCCCATCATCGTCTGCGGGAGCTCCGACCCCGCCCTAAGACGCAGATCCTCTCCCCCATCAACATCCTCCTCCTCAACCAGCAGCCCCAACCAGCTCCGCTCCGAGCTCTCAACCTCCGCCCCCGATGAACCGCCCCACACCCCCGAAGCGGTCCGGCTCGCCCGCCTCTGCCGCAAATCCCTATTCCGCCTCTCATCCACGATGCCAAACTTCAATCCCTCGCGACCCTACACGGCCGTCGAGATCCTGACCATGCCGTTCCATCTGCCCTCGGCTCGGGCGGACCAGGAACTCCTCGTGCTTCCGCGGCGCAAGTCGAAGAGGATGTTGTTGGCGGCGGCGGTGGCGGAGTTGATGTTTCCTTCGAGAGCGGGGTCGCTCTCGCCTTTGATTCGGTATGATGCTGATAGGGTGAAGTTGAGGGGGTGGGTTATGGTGCAGAGGGAGTTTGAT
>SJVG01000932.1:0-14335 GCA_034774675.1 Scedosporium minutisporum
AAGCCTGCCCCCGCGGCGGCGGCGAAGCCCACAACTTCGGGTGGACTCGTAAATACCGTCACCGTGACCGACACCGACGAGTTCCGTACCTCGGCCGACGAGCTATACCAGACCTTCACCGACGTTAACCGAATCAGCGCCTTCACACGAGGCGCCCCCAAGCTCTTCGAAGGCGCCAAGAAGGGCGGCAAGTTCCAGCTCTTCGATGGCAACGTGGCCGGCGAATACCTCGAACTAGATCCCCCCAACAAAATTGTTCAGAGCTGGCGTCTGAACCAGTGGCCCGGAGACCACCATTCTCGTCTCCAGATCGAGTTTGACCAGAATGATGTTGACCACGTCACTGTTATGAGGGTAACCTGGGAAGGTGTTCCCGTTGGTCAGGAGGAGGTTACGAAGAGGAACTGGCGGGAATACTACGTCAGGAGCATCAAGCAGACCTTTGGGTGAGTAGAAACGTTACCTCGTCGAGAGTCCTGGGTTTCAATGGCGACTAGTACTGACTGCGGAAAATAGATTCGGCACGATCTTGTAGACGGCGGCGGGGAAGGTTTCATCATGGCGTTGAGGGGCGCATACACTGAGGCACAATGGAAATCAAGGGATATGCATTACATGGCTAATTTAGAGGGCGACCGGCCACTAAACGAATAAGCTAGGTATGAAAGTAGGATTCCAAAGAGAACTCCTACGTTGGAAACTGCGAAGAGCAGCGCCACATTTGGGTGTTCACCAGCGCTAGATAGGTATCTTGGACGAGACAAATGGCATGATTAACGCTACCATGAGGATGATATGCCTGGAACATAAAAACACGATGTAACTTCATACATCCACAGACAGTTTGTGAGACGCTGTGCAAGCTCCTTCTACCCATTTTCTCCTCGTTTCCGTCTTCGTTTACGAGACATCTCTTGTATGCCCTTGGTATATGTACGCCACTATTAAAAAACCCATTAATTAAACGACGGACCTTCCGAATATACCCAGGTCTAAACTATAGCGGTGAGGCCTTCGGCGGCTTCTGCCTTCTCGGCCGACCACCCCCGGAAGGCAGCCTCCCCCTGCGGAAATCATAATCCAAAAAGAAAACGTCTCGAAGATTATCCCACAGCCCCAGATCGTACATGTTAACAATATCCTTCAACCTCCACACGCGTTCCCAGGGCCCCTCGCCAGGGAGCGGCGCATCCTCGGGGGGGGGATGACCGTTCTCGCAGCTCGTAAGGACCTGCTCCGTCTCGACGGGCCACCTCGTCCAGGCGGGTTCTATCGTCGTGAACTTCTGTCGGTTGGGTGACATGCGGCGGCGGTAGGCGAAGCCGTCGTCCATGTCCACTTTCCAATCGGACCACTTGAGGGTCTCGTTGGTGGTGGTGCCGCAGTAGACGAGGAACATTGTGTAGGCGAGGAGGCTCCAGACCATGGGGGCCAACATGCCCGTGAGGAGGGTGATGGCACCGATGCCGAGATTCTCCTGAAGGCCCCAGCCCCAGGCGAAGAAGTACTGGCTCCAGTCGACGTCCTTGGCGGGCCAGATGGACCAGAAGGGGTACTTATCCCTGATCTGGTCGGCCATGATGGACACGCCCATGAGGGCGCCGTAGGAGGCTAGGACCGCCGTGGAGAGGAGGAGAAGCACGAACCAGCGGTGGTTGCGGTAGCCGACACATTTGTTGATGAAGATGCAGTGGTGGTCGTTGCGGCTGACGCACTTTTTGCAGACGTTGCAGTGCTTGGAGCGCGCGGGCTTGAGGAAGCGGCAGGTGCGGCATTCGTGACCCGGTTGGAAGATGGAGAAGTCGTAGGGGTAGAGCTGCATGTGGTAGGCGTGGTTGGTGTGGGTGATGTAGCCCGGGTCGGTGAATGCGGCTAGGTAGAGAAAGACGTAGGGGAGGATGATGGCAATGGTTCCGGCGACGCGATGGAAGGTTGATAGGTATTGCCAGGCTTCCGGGAGGAAGAGATATTCCGAGCCTACGAGGAGAGCAATGTAGAATATCTGATGGGGGTGTTAGCACAATTGACCTTTACATTTCCGTGGCCTCTACAGAGAGCATGGACTGCATGGGGCTTACCAGGACTGTGGGATGCCTATCATTCATCAGGTAGCGGCCGAAGCGAAGCAGTCCAGTGGTAAGCCGACCACCGGTGAGCATCTTATCCACAGCCAGGATTCCATTTGGAACATGGACAAGAATGAGTCTATTTAACGTGGCTAGAGGAGTGTTTCTGCAGGGGGATGTTTAGCATGTAGAAATAATGAGCGACTGTGAGAGAGGATGAGATGGGCAATGCGTTACCTTAATGCAGGGATCCGGCCAAAGAAAATGACGAATACCACGAAGGATATGCTCAGTATGGTGAGGATGAGGGTCGTAAAAGAGACCATCTTGAAAACCAAAGCTCAATCTCTATATAAACTGAAGGCAGAGAATCATAGCGTATAAGAGTTTAGAATGAATAAGAAGAAATGAGGTGGGAAATAGACCCCAAGCGCGCTACCCTTCTAGGCTTCGAGATGTGCTGCAATAGAAACGAGCGGATAGTGGTTCAAACACCAGGCGCCGAGACGAATACGGACAGGCAAGGGCGTCGCCCGCTTCAGAATCAGGCACGAGAATACAGCAGAGGCTACGACGATATAAAGGAGCTCATCTCAGCATCAGTGTCGTTCGTCCGGATGTGACGGTGGCCTCAATAAGATCTGGATATACGAAGTACTTATGTCGGAGGATCGAGGCGGTTGCGTGGCTATAAATATCCCCTAAAGAGATTTCACCCGCTAGTTGCATAAGACTGACGAGTCAACTCAGTGGCTGCAACTCCAGCTGTGAGGTTTCCAGTACTTGTAATTAGTACAAGTACGTCTTAACGCACGTGATTTCGTGAAGCCACCCCCACTAAGTTGACTTGGCTCATTGCTCCAAGTCTCAATTTAGCATGTGTGGATGGCACGAGTTCCGACGCGTCCTGAGGCCCGAAGCACCTCATCGATAGAGACAAGCCAAGCTCACTATTTCCTCAAGCCATAACTCAGCATTACCCTCCAAGTGTTCACCATCAAAAATCATTGAAATCGCCGTCTATGTCAGCTCGAAAGCTGTGAAATAGACGGTTTTCCACTAATCGACCCGCATACTTCGAGCTCTTCTTTTTTCGGTCGAGCCTTCATCAGGTCTTAGGCGACTTCATGGTCGAACATTCTCCTCCAGGATAGAACCTTCCACCCCACGCATTCTTTCATCTTACTTGTCACATATTTCCAACCTCTAAACGAGCCCTACAAGCCTGGATTTCAAAACACTACAGAGCCATCCATGCACCAGCCCAACAAATACTGGGTCTCTCATAGCAGCGTTGGAGGCACTACGTTATAGTACCCTGTTGCGGGACACCTGTGTGGTTATCAACACCTTACCTTTAATCCTACTTATTTCACAGACGTTGCGATGGCAGGCTCTGAAGGAGGAATCTTTGAAGGCATCAAGTTCTGGCTTGCCCAACGAATTCCCACACGTCAGCACTTCAAAGACCTAATCCAGGTGATTATATACATCTATCCCACTCTCAAAGGCTGTTCGCAGATTTTCTAACATCTGGTAGGAAAATGGTGGAACTGTTGTGGTCTTGGATAAAAAGGCAGATATCTTGATTGCTGATCATCTGAGAAAAGACTGTCCTCCAAATTCATGCTCATGGCGTCTCATAGAGGAGTCGGTCAAGGAAGGCCGTCTTCTCGACAAGGAAGATTACCCTGCCGGGCGTCCGGCCGGAGTACCGCGTCCTATCGCGTCGAGGCAAGTAACGAAGGGACATCGCAATGTCTTCACCACGGCCGATGATATGATACTAGCGGCCTGGGCTAGCAAAAGTGACCACCCCGCGGGCAACAAGATATATGAGGAGTTAGAAGCCAACGTAGGTTCGCCTCATCATATCTTTATATGCCGTCGTGCAGCTTACAAGATGATACCTCTCGTGATACTAACGGCTCACGTACCAGCACCCCCATCATACGTGGCAGTCGTGGCGTACTAGATGGGTCAAGATGTTGCGCAATCTTTCTCCCGAAGTACTAGAACGGATGGCCGCGAATGCCCCCGTCTCTGGCAATGAGTTACCTACGTCTACCCCAGCCGCCACACGCCCTCGCCACCGAGCGCAGCCAGCGCCATCCGCCTCTCCTGGACCGTCTAGTCCGCCTAGGCAGACATCGCAGCTCGTCCGTCGTCGAGAAGAGCCCACACGTCAACGAGCGCCATCGCCTCCTTATACCTCTACCGATGATGATGTGCTCGAACGACATGTGCGGGCCATGGTTGAAAAGGGGAAACTATGGAATAGCAGGTCCATCTACGAAGAACTTGCCAAGACAGTAAGTGCATTCACTTTGCTACCTTCCTGCTTAGGCTTCTAGTAGCTAACAGGAACAGCACTCCCACCACTCCGCCACATCCTGGCAGAACCGATTCGCAGAAAGATGGCGAGACAAGAATGTCAGTATGAGGGACTGGAACTCGAACCAGCCTCCCAATGGTCTTCGGCCTCGGTCCACTGAAGGTGACGCTGCGGACCAGAGAATTTCCCAGAATGGCCAAGCCAATGCAGATGATTTGGCATCTCCTGGCGGCTCGCCAGAGGCAGAGCCCGAGAAGACCCGATTCTACAAAGACCTTGACATATTCATCGAGACCGAAGAAGACGGTGGAAGAAAACCGAAGATTAAAAGGCGGCATCGCTTCCAAGGTGTTACCTTTGAGCTCTGGGACTTGTATCAATCTGTCCTCAGGCAGAACTGCCCCGTTGACGATGTGGACTGGGAGCTTGTCGCGGAGGATATGGGACTTGATTGGGTTGCGGGACCCGAAGTGGCCGAGTTGTTGGAAGGTTGCTGGGATAAATACCTGGGCAAGTTTCATGAGCTCACGGCCGGCTTCGCATACGATACGCAGGAGATGGGCACGGTAGAAGTTGCCACGTCAGAACTTGAAGAGGAGGTTGAAGAGGGCGTCGAGGAGGAGGGAGAGGAAGAAGAAGCGGAGGTTGAGGAAGAGGCTGAGGAAGAGGTTGAGGAGGGTGTCGAGGAAGAGATCGAGGAACTAGTTGACGAGAATGATGAAGATACTCGTGTATCATTGGGCGACGAGGAAATCGCAGCCGAAGAGGACGAAGAGGAGCCGGAAGAAGAGGATGTCTTTGAGAAGCCAAGCATTCGTGCTCGCCAAGACCAGCATAGGAGGCATACTATGCCTGCCCTGCGCGAAAGGGACTCCCTTTTGCCTTCGTCCCCCCCCGTACGCGGGCTTCCAAGACCCGCTCATCTCGGGCAGTCCTCACCAACCTTGACAGATCGTCACCACCCAACTACAACTACCTTTATTCCGAGTAGGAAACGACCTCGCTTCAGCGTCCATTCCGAAATTCCGTCAACTCCCGACTCGCAGATCAAGCCCAACGCGGCGCGCCATGATGCTGAGACGCCAAGGAAGCGGCGGAAACTTAGACACGCTGGGGATATTACTATGGAGCCGGAGCCGGGGGAAGAAGAAGAGGACGAATATATCACACCCTCCCGGAAGCAGCCCCTGTCAAGTGCCAAGAGGCGCGCTTCTTCTTCTGCCGCCCATCGCAGGGTGGAACCTGTTAGAGCCACGAGGGCTGCTGTTCGTAAGAGGACGGCAACGACAGGCGTGACGAATGAAACTAGGCCTGCGTCCTCCCCTCACACACCCCGACCTCGGGGTGCTGGGAAGAAAGCTCAATGCCGCGCTATGCCACAACCGGAGAGGGACTCGCCAGCGCCGCCAAGGGAGGAACCAGAACGAGAAGGCGAAGAGGATAACAGCGACGAAGTATTTGCCGCCATAGAACGCTTCGAAGCGCAGGGCTACGTGCGCGAGACTGTCATCGAGGGTCTATACCGCACGTCGATGGACCCTAGCAGAGCAGGGCTGGTGATGGAGAGCTTGAAGGACGGAAAGGGCGTGCCTAACAATCAGAGGGGCGTGTGGACCGTCCGTGACGATGAGAGGTTGAGGGCCGTTGACGCGGGTGGGCGTGGAGTTGTGAAGATGCGAGATACGTTGCTTAAGAAGCATGGGGCCGCGATGGTTGATGCGCGGAGACGGTTCCTAGCTGATGCTGAGCAGATTGGGTTTTCACTATGATTGATGACTTTACATTCATTCTCTCCTCGGGTTGAGACTCGGCTCAAGTCGAAAGTGAGAGGACAGTCTTGCGTTTCAATATGCAATTACTTTAGATACCAACATAATGATGAATGACAAGGCGACAATAATATTGTTTTTTAACTTAACGAGACTAGCTTATGGTGACTTCCGCTTCATCCTAAACGAAAGTACGATAATGCCAGTCTTCCTTGCTCAAATCCTCCCGCACCTTGTACGTCCTCTCCGCGACATCCAACACGCCCATGTCAACCTCTTGAATCGACATGCCCTCCCCCGGGCCAAGCTTCCCCAAAGCACCTAGAATCGGCATGCCCAGCTGACTCAAGCCAGCATACTCCCTCTTCCTACCTCCATTGGCCTTGATATCTTCCTCCTCGTCCTCGGGAGTCGAAGGCCCGCCGGCGTTTACAAAGGCCACGGCGCAGGAATTTTCGAAGGCGCGACAAACAACCATGCTCTCCAGAAACACCCTTTCAGCATCGGGATTCAGCGCAGCGCCTTCTTCGCCGGCGTCGCTCAAGAGCCACCAAGCAGGCACGATGACCAACTTGGCTCCCTTGGCGACCAATTCCCTCATGGCCTCAGGAAAAGCAAGATCCCAACAAACGAGCAATCCCACAGGACCGAACTCGGTCTCAAACACATCATGGGGTTCACGCCCGGGTTCCACGACCCCGCGCTCAGGGTGCCAGAGGTTCCGCTTCACATACCTCCCGACGACCTCGCCGGTCGACGAAATAAAATAACACACATTAACGAGCGCGCCGTCGGGACGTCTCTCGACGAGAGTGCCGGGCACGATGGCGATGGAGAGGGAGGCGGCGAGGGCGCACAGGGAGGGGAGGAGGGACTGGGAGGATTCGGCGCAGGCGGTGGAGAAGGAAGGGGAGGATGGGTGCCAGGATGTGAAGGCGTATTCGGGGAGGATGGCGAGGTGGGCGCCTGAGGAGGCGGCGAGGCGGATCTGGGACTCGGCTTTTGAGAAGTTGTGGGCTGGCGAGAGCGGCTGGGGAGGGGGCCGAGAGAGGCTGGTTATTAGGAATTTATTGATTGTACTATACGCTATAAGGGCTGTTTCATGGTTGTTTGCGTCTTTCTGACAAGAGGGAAGAGGGGTAAATGGGAATTGATAGAGCTCTCTGGGGGATGGGGGAGGATAAATCAGGGGGTCTACTATAGGTGGATTGTGTGAAGTCCGCAGTGTCGTTTCAACATTTCAATAAGAACTGAGATAACGACAGTATTTGAATAATAAATGGCAAATGCGTGTGTGAGGAGTTCGTGAGAGTGAGTAAGGATGGGTGAGATCGATGATGCCACAGTTCAGAAAGTTGAGATTGATTGAGAGCTGCCACCCTTCCACTTCGTACTAACCTTGGGATACAGCTGAATCAGGGCAATCTTGAACTTGGATGGTGGCATGGCGGGTAGCAAGCCAGTCACATTCACATTGAAGTTCCGGTGTTTTGCGAACCCTCTTCGTCTGACAGAACGGGAACGTCGTCAGTGGGACGAAATGTTGGGTTGTTCGTCGTGGTTAGATCACTTGATCGAACATGACGAACAAGGTGTCAGTTGAGAACTTGAGGAACACTGAAGGACTCGGGACTTGAACGGGAAGTTTCGTCGGTGGGCATCATTGGTTGGCTGGACTTGGTAGCTCAAGCCCTTTGCTGCAGCCTGCATCGGTTCATCAATTTTGACAGGGACTCTCTTTGTGCTACTTGGGTACTTCGGAGATATACCACAGATTAATTGATTATCATCGAAGCAATTCGCAAATTCGCAATAATCTGATCATCGGGGGCCTAATTGGCGGCAATGTTGACCGAGCGTGTAATTGGGTGGTTGACTCGTGGCTCTAATTTAACTCAGAGGCGACGCATTGAGCACTTCTTGGAGATCCCCGGCATATTGACCAGCAGGTGCTTAACAGAACTGTCCAGTAGGACAGCTCGATGCTTCCTTTGTCTTCCAAGCCATTGGGTATTCTTCGATTCTGGTTGGTCGAGGTCATGAGCGTGTGAGTGCGAGCGCGGGTGTGAGAGCTGCGACGTACGAAGTGAAGTGCAACCTTCCACATTAATACTGCGACATGCCACCCTCCCTTCATCGATGTTCGACATTCGACCGTCCTTTGGTTTGAGGAGGCTGAGACTCATTCTCTCCTTCGCCATACTCGAGGAAGGAACGTCGATTTCGAATCCGATTTCGATCTCAACCAAGCAGCGGAGAAAAGACAAAAAGAGATAATTTGGTTCACCATGGGACTGTTCAGTTTACTCAACTTCTCCGAGAACGGGCTCTTTACCAACGTCGCCATCGCCCTCGTCACGGTCCTCTTTGTGTACCGTTATGCGGCGAGGAAGATTCATCCAAAGGAGCCCTCTGTGGTCGCCCCCAGGGTTCCATTTGTCGGCCATCTAATTGGCATGGCCATGCATGGAGGTAAATATGTCAAGAACCTGGGGTAAGTTCACCGACCCGTGTATAAACAAACTGAGCGAACTCTGGACGAACTGAGCCGCTGACAAGAGGGTAAAACAACTAAAGACTCGCCCACAAGCACATGCCCATCTTCACTCTGCCCGTGCCAATGTCGCGGATCTACATCGTGACGGATCCGTCTCTAGCAGCTGTGGTGCAGCGCGCTTCAAAGTCGCTATCGTTCACTCCGCTAGTCCCCGACATCACCGAACGTGTGCTTGGCCTCGACAAGCGGACCGTCGAGATTGTGAAACAAAATCTCGACCCTCTGCCAGGCGAAGAGCGTGGCTTCCTTGCTGACATCCACGATATGCTCTACAACTACCTTGGGCCTGGCGAGGCGCTCAATGACATGAGCTGCGCGGCGACCCAAGAGCTCTACGACCAGTTGGCCGGATACGTGAATGGTATTCGCGAGAAGAAAGGTCGGTCCGAAGTAGTAGACCTTCTTGACTGGGTGCGTCACTTTGTGGCGGCAGGCACGGCGAACTTCTTATACGGGCCCAACAACCCTTTCGCCGTGGACCCCAAGCTAGAGAAGGCCTTCTGGGATTTCGACCACGGTCTCGGTGGACTGCTGATGGGCATATTCCCCTCCCTGACCGCAGCCAAAGCATATAATGGAAGAGAGAAATTGTCCAGGGCCCTCAAGCAATATCTCGAGGCAGGGCACCACAAGGAAGCGTCTCGGATCGTCCAGAGCAGGATACGAATCGCCGAAGAGTATGACTGGACCGTGGACATGACCGCTCGCTCTGAGCTCTCGTTCCTCTTCGCTGGTATTGTCAACACATCCACCACGCTCTTCTGGATCCTTCTTCAAGTATCTGCCCGTCCGAAGCTCCTCGCCCAAATCCGTGCCGAACTGGAGGATGCGGTGATAGCCAGCGTGGAAACTTCGGGAGAAGGCACTCTGAGCATGAATGCCATGAGAGACAAGTGCCCAGCGCTTCACGCCGTCTTCCGAGAATGCCTCCGAGTCGGATCCGAAAACTACTCCACCCGGCTCGTGAAGGAGGACACCATGCTCGCAGACAAGTACTTCCTGCGCAAGGATTCCGTCGTGCAGATTGCCGGCAGCGTCATCCACTCCGACGAGGGGATATGGGGCGACGACGTGGCCGAGTTCAACCCCGAGAGATTCCTTCAGAATTCGCGCGAAAACAAGTCCAACGTGCATCCTGCCGCCTTCCGGGCCTTTGGCGGAGGAAAGACTCTTTGTCCGGGTCGTCACTTTGCGACGAATGAGATCCTCATGCTCGCCGCGCTGATGATTATCAGCTTCGATTTCAGCGCTCCCGGTGGAGGCGAGATCTCCGTCCCTAAGAAGAACGACGCCATTATGCCCGTGCATATCTTAGAGCCGCTTACACGGGAACCGATCAAGGTTGATGTTAAACTGAGGGAGGAGGCAGATGAAGCTATCAAGCTGAAGGTGGCGCTTTAGACTGCGGATCGGGGCGGTGGGCTGGCGTGCTTGTTACGAGTTTCTTAGTCCTTACAATATCTCCGGTAGACAAATATACCCTTTCCAGGTGCCATCTGATACTGAAGTATGGTCAATACTCTTGTTCAAGCAACGGGCCCATTGGTGCTTATTTAGTCTCCGAGGATCGTGGGGTTCCCCGTTCCTTCTTGGAATAATGCAATACACACTGAGCTCTGTCGGGTGTTGCCTTCCGCATCAACTCCTCCCATTGAGGGTGTGTGATGCTCCTTCCTCAGCCAACCACCGTTCCGATGTCACTTTTTTCTATAAGTTTATTTCGCACCTCTTCCCTCTCCTCCCTCTCACCCTCCTACCTCCTTAAAAGTCCTGGTCTACCTAAACTCACACGGCTCTTCGCTTCGATTCTCAGCAGATTCTCGTCGGCCGAGCCACACTGTTCCTTTCGATAGATCTCCGAACCTCGAATATATCAATCAAGAAGAGATCTATACTAAATCTTTAAAAGTTCCTATCCTCATCTTTGCTCTCTAAGTTGTTCCGCAAAATCTAAGCGTCTATCGACCGCACTTGTCGCGACACTGGCGCTCCCGGGTGCCCAGGCCTTTAAAACGAAGTATACCGGAGCGTGTTAGTAGTGGACCGGATTTCTGGAGATCGAGATCGGATTTGCGGACATTTGCCCTCTCGAGCTCAGCTCATTTCCGTAAGAGTTTCTCGTGATGAAGTTGGCATCGGCCCTTCTCTTAGCTGCGCACGCACAGGCATGGATGTGGGAGCCGAAGAAGGGGTCGAAAGAAGTGGCTTCGACTGCCTCGATTACAGAAGCGACGGAGAAGACGCCTGATAACCGGCTTTCATCTCGACCGCTCAGCGATCCGTTCGAGGCTTTCGATATCAATTCCCGTCTGCCTAACATCTACGCTGTTGCGATCAGGGAGTTGGAGGAGCTTCAGTCCGAGCCACTCTGTCATCGTATTGCCGCCAAGCTTCTCGTAAACGACTGTCAAATGCTCGATGGCAAAGATGAAGCTACGGTCCTCACCGACAGCGGAAGACAAGTGCGGGACTTTGTCGATTTTTACGCTGCGAGCCTAGCCATATGCGACTTGGAGCGCGGCGGGTTTTTCATTCCTGCGGGATGTGCCAAGTTCAGAGAAGAGGCACTTTCTGCGGTCCCGGTGCCACGGAAGCCGGGACTCCATGTGTCCTCGAAGGAGATTGACGTCTGCTTAAACGGCCTTGCGAAATCAGATTCAGCGTGGAATACATGGATTAGTTACCGTCACAAGGCACTCCGGTTTTGCGAGGCTGCGAGGGCAGACAATGAAAAGGGTGAGAACCACCTAGTTAATCTTATTACTGACTCGAGTTGCTGATACGGAAGCAGCGCAAAACATCTATCTCTACCAACGAATAACAAGGGTACTCGAAAAACTGGCCAATGAAGTCGATGCCGAAATGGACAAAAGATTCCGGTCTTTTGACGCCAAAGTCCGCGAAGCGGGGAAAGACATCGAGAGTCTCACACCCGTAGTTGACAGCCTGAGAGACGAGCTTGCCTATCTCAAGGAGACTCTGTTCGAAGAATTGGAGCGGAGCGTTGAGGTATGAGCTACTTGGTTGGATAGTAAGAGTGAGTACTTCTGACGAACATCTAGGATTCAACCCAATCGATGAGGGACAATTTCAAGGAGGCAACAAATCTGAAGCAAATTCTGGCTGTCTTACTATCATCCGTCCTCCAGACCAATGCTGAGGTTTCCGCTGCCCATGAAACAGCTATCGAGAGCATAACGCATAGGACAAATGAAAGGACTGAGGTTCTCCTCGATGCAGTCACTGCAGCTGCCAGCTCGATGGCGGTATTGGGCAGTCACTTGGTATTTACAAAATCTCCTTGGAATCACTTGGGACCAGAGGTGGTGTTAATCAATCTTGACTCGACAGGAGCAATTCCAGGTGAGAGTCGAAGAGTTACATATCCGACAGGGCGCGATTGAAGAGGTCCGTAGGCCTCCCTTAAGACCAGCGGCCCTGGACACACTAACAATCGGATAGGGTCTAAGTGCGCTTTGGCACCTCGCCCAGGCAATATCTTCTCAATATGATACTCACAACACACAGCTGAGTATTGCGAGCGAGAGGGTGGAAAAGCTGGTTGATGAGCTTGACACCGCTATATCAATGACAACCAGAATACAAAATTCAGTAGTCGGATCTGGATCTATGCTCGGATGGTGGCCGTATCTTGTCTGCCCCGCCCTCTCGCTCGTGATGGGCTCATACGGACTACCGCCGTCTGGCTACAGAAATATCATGCTTATACTAGCTGGTGAGAATATGAATCCTCGGGCGCTGAATATGAGTTCTCGGGCCGACATGAAGGCTGACATTCATTTAGGCGAGGGGTTTGGGTTCCTGATCTTCACGGGCAGTCGGTTTATGCCACGCGACATTCTGTCTTTCGATCGCCCTCCGTTGGAAACCGGTAATTTACCCCCGAACATCACAGCAGATCTTCTACTTAGTAAGGAGATGGGATTATGAGTGGGATGAGTTGAGGGTTCGTAGAAGGCTTTCGTGGTTGCTTCCGTAATTCGTTCGCGGTGATTCTGGGACTTGGGATCTTGTCATTTTCTCCGTCATCAGCATTGGGGATTCAGCAAAAGCATCTCCTTAGGAGGGCGATACATCATTTGAAGGGTATAGAGGAAAGCTTGGGCGGCGATCGATGTAAGTTGCGTTTGGGGCAGGATCGTCATTGTGTGGCTACTCCGGCCCCATAAGAAAAGACGCCATGGAATCTGGAATCACGTTCTTAATCAGATTAATCCAACGTTGCTAAAAATTAAACTCGATCTCTTTTGAACGCCGCATCTGCAAATGTTATGAGTTGAGTTTCGAACCTGCTTCTTAACATGACGAGCATTAGCTTTGTAAATGGGGGGTTGGCATAAACATCATCATCCACTCCAAACTTCGCGCGTCTTATCTTGGGCTGGGAATTTGTGGGGAAGCCGACCACACAACGAATGAAGGACCACTTTTCTGGCTTCGCAGTACATTTTGTATCTCGACGAGACCAAAGTGGCTAGGAAGCCGTTAGAAAAGCAAGTAATAAGTCGGACGTTGGAACTAGTTTAAAGAAGGTCACAGTAGCCAGCTAACGGTTCCCGCATTGCAGCTCTTTTGCCACCTTGTTGCTTGTTGGCCGTGCTGTTTCGATGGTCGAGACTGTGTCTCACGAGACTTTGAGAAGGTTTCCGTTTCGAGATAAACGTAGTTCACTCCCCTTTGGTACTTTTTCCAAGTTTAGGTTCACTCGCGGCGGCTATTGTTACGATTACGATTACGATGGGTTGTGAGCGCCACACCCGAAGCACCAACCTATGAGATAAGGGTGATGACTCTCTTTTTGTCCACTCCTCGGAGAAAAGAGAATATGTTTGAAAGAAAGTCTTTAATACGGTGTATTAATAGTCATGTGCAGGCAAGTTCGACAGGGTGCCGGACGCTCGGGGTTCTGCCACGATGTTAGGTGGTGCCCAAGCGCAGGGAAGGTGACGGCGGAGCCTAAGCTTGTTACGGCGGTCGAAAAGTGTGGCGATTGTGTGGCGAGGGAGCATCAGGGTCCTAATCCGGAAGGGAGAGAGGGGTATTAAAGGCGCGAAGGTTTTGGAGGGTGGTGAGGTTTTTGGTGATGAAGGGTGGTTTGAGATACGACTATTGACGAGGGCTCGTTTTGGGATTTGGAGTTGAGGTTTCATGGGGGGCGAAGGGGAAACGAAAGGAGACGAGAAGAGAAGGGATTGACACCATTGATGGGAGATACGAAGGATCAATGATTGAGGAAATTAGATCCACGGGATTGGGTAGTTTAGGCGACTATTGATCCTGATGGGCCTCTTCGTACTAGTATTGATGGCCCGAGTTGGGTTTCTCATCCAAAGCTAACCTGCCTCTTTCAACTTGTAGCGACCTCTCAGTCCGACAAGGCTGAGAAAGGTTCAGACGGGCTGTTCCGTCCAAATGTCCAGGGTTCACTCACCGCACTGACCAATGAAGATGAGCGCAAGGGTAAGTCTTGGCAAGAAATTGGCCCATTTCCATTGTGCAGCCTCGCGCATCATACGATTGCGTTCAAGATTTGGCGCGGTTTATTTTTCCACTCCTCCTCCAATTGTCTCTCTCCTCTCTCCTCCCT
>SJVG01000934.1:0-14318 GCA_034774675.1 Scedosporium minutisporum
ACTCGGTCGTGTTCTGGTTTTGATTATCTCATGGCAGCCATGACACTGACATGTGGAGTCAGTGCTGGTCGGTGGAGTGGGGGTGGTGTGAGCGACGCGCCCTGCTGGGGATAGGTGACCTCGCTTTAGGGTTCGAACTTTCGTGAATGACCGAGGGGGGGGGGGGGGGGGGGGTGGGGGGAGGGGGGGGCGGGGGACCAAGGGAAGTGAAGTAGTGCAGCTAGAACATCGACCGGGAACAAGCAACAAGCAACAAGCTATTCCCCTACGTTTCCAGAGAGAGTAGTGCGAACCTCTTCTGCAGTGCTAAGTAAATCCATGGGCCCCATTTAGCTGGAGTTCGTCACACGCCCCCTCACTCTCAGCGCCTCTCTGACAGCCATCGTGTAAGTACGAAGTACATATAACGTCGACAGAGAATAAAAGGGGAAAAAATCTCCTCACACCCTACCGCTGCCAAGCAAATAGACAGAGTGAATGTATCAAAATGGAGGAGGCCCGGCAGGGATCATGACCCTTACTCCGTACCTACAACCAGGTTGGGGGAGGGCTCAGACTTCAATGTGAGGAAAAAAGAGATAACAATGCCAGCACACATTGCGGCGGGCATGCCAAGCATCACAGAAGGCGTCATCAAGTGCGGTTCCGGTATCGGAGACGAATCAAACGGCTCCCCTCGGCTCATACCTCATTTGGGAATAAGAGTTGAGAATAAAAAGGTGATAATATAAAAATTGTTTGGAACAGAATGTGAGATGCTATGCCAATACTTGGTAGGTGATCAGAAAGTATGGGTCCTGGCAATCGAGTCGTGCGACTCATGCAACCTGGCATCAATGCCGCGGGTCCGTTCAGTGCTGAGTGTCTTCGGTAGTAGCGCCCAGCCGATCGGGACTCTGATCGGCCTCTTCGTCGGCATCGTCCTCGGTGTCCTCTCCATCAAGGCTCCGCTGCGTGCCGATGATGAGGTCCTCGCTCCCCTGCCACTGTGGAGGCTCGGGAGGTAGATGCGCATCGTCATCCGAGTCCCACCCGTAGTCCTCATCACTGTCAGGAACTTCTAGTCTCGTAACCCTGAGCTTGCGCTTCATTTGAGGTTTGCCATCGCCGAGATGGACTATCCGCTTCTGTTCCGCCTCGTCGTAGCTGACCTCGGTGAGCCCAGACTAGACTCTCCATTAGCTCATTTGCTAGAGAATGAGGAATTGAATCTTGGCAATCGCTAAGAACTCGTGACTAACTGACAAGGGGTGGGGGGCGTCATCGTGGTCACACACATACCGATTCGATTCTGAATGCAGCCACCTTCCGAACTGGATTAGGGAGGTTCTTCCCTGAGAGCCTTTGAATCCCTACGAAGCAGGTGTCTGTGGGGGTCCCATCTTTCCAGATCCAGTCTCTGAATAGGACCAACCTGGCCGGGATCCCTTGATCCCATACACTCGCGCCGATGCTGGGCACCAATGCCGCGCCACGATTATGGGACTGCAACTTGGTCGCGCATTGCGAGAGCAGAACCACCGCGCAATTTCGCGTAGCCGCAAGCTTCTGAAGTGCGCCAATGACGTACTGTAATGTTTGCAGTCGCCTTGTGGAGAGTCCGGATCCTACATCCTTAATGTCAGACCAATGAAACCAAACCCACCACGGTATCCTAGTCCCCGTTTTAATTCCGAGCACTCAAAGTGCTCATGAGAAGGTGAGGGTCGCAATCGATGCAGGGACCAAGGAGCTAGGAGAGACTACACCGGATAAGCCGCATACCTCTGCCAGACTTGAAGCCCTTGCGACCGTCTGGCGCCTTGGGAAATGTCTCGTTTAGAAGCGCAGAAAGCGAATCCACGACAACCACGGCAGTGTTCGACGGTAAGCTCTTCGTCACGGGTCTACATAGGAGAGCGATGAAGTGCGCCAGGCTTGCGCATGTGTAGTGCACGAACGGCGAGTCATCGCCGTCCCCTTGCTGTCTAGAGTGCTCATCGGAGGTGCCCCTGTCTGGACTCTTGTTGTCCGACCGCTTCCTCGAGCGCACAGCTTCGGCGACGTCTGTAAAACGTCGCCCACACAAGGGATTTGTACAATCTGTAACAAGAGAATGTTAAAACGAAAGAAAAAAAAAGAAAAGAGAAAAAATATTAAAAAATACTTGAAATATCAGGAACGGGGGAGTACATCTCCTCGCTTAGGTGGTGCAGAGCCAGCTAACCCCTTCGCGGAAAAAGATGGGAGGAGATGGAGCCATCTTAAACGAAGGGGAAGGATGCAGATCCACTGACCTACCCACACTACGCCGTGTCCATCAGACAGGGCGGAAGATGCAATCTGAATCCTGTAGAGACAAAAATAAATTTCAATCCGAAGATAAAAAGGAAAGAAAAGGGACGATGATACAGAAGCGAAAGCAAAGTATAGGGGTAATGGGGGGAGGAAAATAAACCGCCTCAACAAAGAGCAGGGATGCAACAAGGACAAGAACCGGAAGCGAGATCCCCAGAATAAGAGACAAAAAAAGAGGTAAAACATGAGACTCGGTTACTCACCCCATAGCGGTCTTCCCCACGCCGGGAGGGCCCCAAATCTCGGTAACCTGACCCCGATGTACACCGGACGGGGCTGCAGGATGGACATCATCGTCACCGGTTCGCAGCCGTCGGAGACTTTCTGGCGTAGCTGAGAGCGCTCGGTCGAGCTCGCAGAGCCCTGTTGACACGCATTGTGAGGGATCGTCGTTCAGATCTTCGAGCGCTTGTGCGGCCGACACGGCTGGTAGGCGATCTGGATGGCACAACAGCGAACACACATCAGCAAAATGGTTCCAATTCCCTTCCCAAAGCGTTAGGCGTTTAAAGCGTTAAGCGTGGGGTGGGGTGGGTGTGTTCAGGAGGGCTCATGCGAACGGGTGTCTTGGATGTCAAACGTCGACACATCGTGTCCATGTACCGAGTGGTATAAGTCCATGTTCTTGAACAAGTTTGCCCTCCCGAATTGAGCCGCCTTTCCTAACGGCGGAAGGGCATGTTTTGATTTCGGGAGCAGGAAGTGCACGAGCGGCAGCAATCTGCAGGAGCTTCCCTCGACCAGACCAGACGTTCCAGATTGTTTAGTCACGTGATTTATTACCTCTAGTTCGTTCCAACGGAGCTACGATCCATCTGCTCGAACCGCTGTTAGATCTACACACATCGAGGGGACCCCGAACATTTCGTCAGATCCCTTCTCCCCAGTACCAGATTTCTTTTTTTATGAAGCATCCGGGATAGAAAGCCGATTGGATATTTTGCCCTCTCTCCCCGATGACGTCTGAAGGATCGTGCGTGCATTGACCTTGCAGTTGAGATGGAGCACGCTCCTCTCCAACAGTTGTCTTACATCCATCATCAGGAGAGACTTGCAGCTCATCCGAATACAAAAAAAATTTTGGACTCCCGTTGCAGCAAAGCCGGCCCTTCCATCCTGAAGATCGAAAGATGGCGCGATAATTGTGTCTCTCTCCCCGAATATTCTGCAAAACCGGAAATGCATCTAACCCTAAAGACGCTCCGTCTTATTGAGGGTTGGATTGGGGTTGCACCTGCAGACGGGTGTTACGTCTCGTATTCACGGATCCGGGATATTGGCATCGCGAGCGGTAAGGAACTAATCAAATTTGGCCTACTCAGTCGTTCTAGAAGCTATGAGAAAGCGGCGGGGCCTGCAGCTCTCCGTGGCTTGGCCTGCTTGTAGTCAAGAAGGTGTAAGCTAGGGTCGGTTGCAGCGAGATACTAGATCGCAGCTGTCTTGAGGGGGACTGCTCTACTTCGGCAGACGGCATGAATGATACGAGTTAGTATTATTTCTCCTTCCGTTCGCCCTCGTGACCAGATAGTTGGAATCAGCTGTGATCGAAAAAGAGAGATGCAGTGTTCCGGTGGCTGCCATAAATATTGGAATTATCTATGATTTTGTGCCGCAAGCAGTGGAAAGTGTGGTTTATTGCACGCAGGTTGATGCTGCCCAACGATACAACCCGCCATTGTCTATGGCTATACGAAGCGGTCGAGGGATAGGTGCATATCGATCTGTATCTCTCCTGCTTAATGTGGCTTGTTTGCGCCGCCGGAGTGCAACGGAGCCAGTCATCGTGGTTTCACTTCGATCTCAATTCAATCTTAGTCTGCAAGAAGCCGCGGGCGCAGGTCTCCTTGGTCTGGAGCAAAGCAAACCGAATGCGGAGGCGGTATCGAGAGGGAGAGGAGGTATCATGGATCCGGGCCAAGTTGCGGGCAAATCTGAACAGCCAACCAAGCCCGTCGCACGAGGCATCCAGCGTTCCTGGAGCCTGGGTCTGTACTACCCTACCTGGTTTGTAGAACCTCAATGTGTGGTGTTCCGCCTCTCTGAGGTAGTGTGGATCATTCAGCCGAGCGCCCCTACATTAAGCCACCGGAAATCCAAGACGAGGAATGCTTCGTACTAACGTGCCCATACTCAAGCTTTTGGCTGGATGGAGATTTGGGGAGAGCTCCACTTCCCCACCCTGGCTCCTCTCGCTTCATGCGTATCGTTGCCTCCCACGAAAAACCTCGTACGAAGCAAGTATTTTGCACCGTGCCTGCGGCTCCCCTCCCTAGAGGAGAAGATAGGACATAGCTTATGTGCACGCGTAAATGCAAAGGCCTCCTTTACATGGCGGGCTGAAGTTCCGCAAGTCGTGCTCTGAGAGCTGGCTGAGAGTAAAACAGCTCGTATTCTGTGACGCCTTGGGTAACCGCTGGGCCATGAAGTACAAAGTATCTCGGAGATGAATATCAGTTTTTCCCCTCAGGCCGACGAGGTTGCGGCTCAAAAAAGGCGGGTCAACAGCTCCCCCCTGTCTAGTATACATGAAGCATATCGGGCTCCCGTTGAAGAGCAAGCTTGCACCATTATGACACGCCATTCCCCTCCTAGACAAAGTACCGAGTAAAATACCTGCATTGGAATGTCTTCCATGGATGGCGGCGAGACTTGGTGTAGACTGGGTACTTTCTCTCTGCTTGGGGCTCCTTTTTCCCTTGTTCTTTTCTCTTTTTTCTTCCTTTTTTCTCATTTTCTTTCCAATTCCTTGTACACTCCCGCCGCAAGAGCCAGCCAGCATGCAAGAGCTTATCCACTTAAAGGATGATCGTGGGGGTGTGTGCTCCGCTCCATTGGATCAGGGCCCGCCGGAACCCGGAATCGTCAAAGCCCAGGCTGCAAGGTCCGAAATTGCGTCAGCGAACGACTTACATGATGTAGCCCACGTATTGTGCAGGCTCTCAAGGTGCTTCTCTCTCCCTGTCCGTTATACTTTGGCTAGGGAGAAACATTTGAAGCAGGCTAGAAGGAAAAGAAGGAAAATAATTTTTCCTTTGCCTCTTCTCCCGCTCCACCCAGAACTTAGAGCAGGCCCACTTGACCCTTAGTTCGCTTCTGCTCTGCTCCCTCTGGCCCGCGGAAGGCCGCGGGAAAGAATGTGTCCTGTGGAGAGGGAAAAGGGAAGAGAAAAGAAAGAAGGAGAAAAGAAAGGAGAAAAAAAAGAAAAAAAGAAAGAAAAGGGAAAGGGCCAAATTTCATAAATAAATTACCAAAAATAAAAATAAAAATGGCAAGATAGAGAAAACAATTAGGTCGGGCGGTATTCAGCTAGGGAATGACTATTTCCATACAGTCGTGTGCTTCATTGCTCAGTGGTCATTGGATCTTGGTTGTTGGACTTTCTGCATTTCTGCGAATTTTCCCGGAACTTCCACGCCCACACACATCGGCTCCCTCTAAATTGCCGGTCGGAGAAGAGGACAAGTTTTCCTATCAGTGGTACACTCCGCTGGTGAGCGAGTGCGCTACTGTGCTTTCGCCTTCTTCAGTCGTAGCGCGGCGGTGATAGTAGAGGGGTGTCTCTAAAGTCCATTTTAGTTCCAAAATCCAAGCTGAGGAGGCCCTATTAAACTTCTCTGAGCAGGTCGTATTCGTAGGGCTACAGCGACTTGTACTTCGTACATGGAGACTGGACCTGCTATCTATGGATCGTTGATCTTTTGGAGATTATCTCGGAAGAATTCTCGTTGTATCTTAGACGAAAATCCCTTTTTTTTAAGGCCCAATCGCGGTGGATCCCGATTTTTTTTTCCTTTTGGATAAGGTGGTTTTCTTCTCCAACTTTTCTCTGGCATGTGAATCTGGCGGTCACCCCAGATCTTGGAGACCAAGACCAGGAGACGTGTAACTTGATCAATACGTACTCGTCTTGAGTCAGCAATTCTTCTCCAAAAAAATGTTGGGTATACGAACAATTGAAGTTATTGGACATTCATGTTTTGTATTTTTTTAGTGGGCTAGAGTCAGCATTACATTTACTTGTAACGTATCATACAACATTAGATCATACGAGAAGCAATGGGTCCAGCAATTCTCATTCCAACAGCCAGTAGTAAACAGTAAACCCATTGCCAGCTTCAAGTCCCGGCCAAGATTTCAACTCGGGGTCACTCGGCTCCACTCCCCACAGCATGAGCGTTTGTAAGACAAGGACAGGCAGCTTGGCTGGCCAGGCCAAGGCAGTCGTGGCCCTTCTATTCGCACAGGACCTTCCCCATTCCCCATGGGTAGGGGGGGAAACGGGTCCCGATATCAGACAATGGGGGCCCGACACGGCGGGGGGAATATGAATTTGAACGGAGTTGCCGTGACCGTGGCCGTGCCCCATCGCCTTCCCGATTCGAAAGAGGCTCTTACGAAGTAATGTCCTGTGGCGTAATAAAGCCTTTCCCTGTACTCGAACCCCGGCCTGCCTTTAGTCATGGTTGTGGGGAGTGGTACGAAATATGGTGGGTGAAAATAGTTAGTCCGGGAGTTCGGGGACTTGTCCATCCAACCCGGCTTTGAGCCTTGCCCTCGTGTCTCTCCTTGGTCAGGCTATGTCAATGGGGTCCCCCCAGAGATATGGGGGAATGAGATAACGCCATGGGGTATGGGGGTTCGTGTGTCATTCACTATGGGGTGCATAACCGTAAAAGGCGAAGGGGCGAAAGCACCGCCTAAAAAAAAATAAAGCGATCTTCAGAAATGGCGAGGATGGCGCAACTTCTTGCTCACGCCGGATTTTCCCGAGGTATTTCGGAATGGGGACTATGCCTTGGGCCGGGTCACCGCAACTTCTTTATCGACCGTTTCCGAAATGCGGAGCGGTTGAGTATTGGTGTAGTTTACGAGGAGAGCTGGTCGCAAGGCGAAAAAACCAACTTAGCTGATCATTTCCAAACTGACAATGATGTCTTTTCGTACGATATGTTTCTAAATCCTGGGGTAGAAATTGTCGAATGTTCACATGGCCTCTGTCTGTATTACGCGATCTTGCCAAGGATTCTAAGTGTTTCTTTCTTTGTCTTTTTCATTTTTCATTTTTATTATTATTTTCTTTTTCTGGAACCAAAGACTTTATTGTGCTACTGAGGGTTGACACAAATCGCCTATAGACATAATGAATGCCGAAGGGGACAGACTGGAAACCTGTGACGGCAGTTGATGGTTCGCAGCAACCTGGCTGGTGGCATGAAGTAATGAATCTGCAATCTTGTAACGGTAGTGTTAACCGGCAATGCTTCGAAACTGGTTTCCCTTTGGAGGTAACCGGGGCGGTAAACTAGCGTGTTGAACTCCAGTGCCCTCTTTGCTTACCGTTACCTCCACACTGCCGCCTCACCTCAGAAGCCGTGGCCGACCTTAGTGCTGAAAAGTTCTAGATCGAAATTTCTGAGTCACCACTCACCCGGCACTTTGTACCAGACTCTTTTCTTTGACCACACACCTCTACACTACACTAATAGTGTGAAGTGGAGGCAGCAGCCCACCACCGAAACTCACAGGAGCAAAGGGAAGCTTGACGCCTTACCATGTGGATGATGGCACAGGGCATAGCCCCAAGAGTCTAGGGTCCCCACCTTTACCACGACGAAGTCGATCCTCGGAATGATGCAAAAAAGTGAAGCCAAGGCCCTCCGCATTAACGGACGCTAGTAATGGTTTGTCCCGATATCCCGCTCACCGAGGGAACTGCCTCGGAGATACGAACCTTTCCTCGGATCAATGGGTGACTGCACTGAAGTTCAGCATGAAGAGTCCCTCTTCCCTGTCACGGCTCCACTAATTTCGGTGAGGCGTGTCGGTGTTTTGCGTGGGCGGCAAAGTTGACGAATCTGGCAAGTCATCCGCAAACCTTGATACCTTGTGCTTCGGAACCGCAAATGGTGGCGGTGGACATTGGGACATGCCGACAATCCTCCTTGAGCTGCGGAGAGGTAACCAGGTTAGGCTCTTTTCGGGGCGCCTAACAAGTGTTCAGCCAAGGGTTGACGATGATAACGCTGGGGTGTTGACCAGGTGTCAACTGTCAATCGGTGTTTTAGTGCCCTGCATCGTCGATCTCTTCACACCGAAGGCTCTTTGAAACCGACATCGACTTCCATCACGTTGATGCACGCACCAAGGATCGGGTACTAAGGAAACGAGGGCTAATGGAGGAACTCCGTGGGTGGTTGAGATGATATTTGGTTCTGGTCGAGTACATATTTCCACAGCTCCGTACTCTGTAGTCGCGCCGTGATATCATTCTCTGGTAGACCCAACGCTGAGGTCGTCCAACATCAGAGCGAATACATTGAGTGAGACGGGGAAGGTTTTATCGTAGTAGTAATAGAGTCCCCGTTTTCTAAGCATGTTCCTTCCGATTCGGAGGATCGCCGACTGTTATCTCCATCACATCGGAATCACATGCTCCGCGCACACTTGGAAACTGGATCACACTGACATGTGCTTCACCCCCGTTGAGGCTTCCGGGCTGCTCGATAGCCTTGTACATATGAGAGCTGTGATGTATTATAATACTAACGAATTGAAGGAAGGAGCACATGTCCCTTCAATCTACCTCAAATCTGCCGTCTTCCTGCGGAGGTTATCGACGGGCATTTGTGTGCTTGTGTTTGGGAACTTCGGTAAAGGCTTATCGGAGTATCCAAGACCTACTCCGTACTCCCTATTTTCTTACGAAGGATGAATGACATGGAGATGACCAATGTGCCTTCAATACATGTTTCGAGTATTAGTTGTGTATTCACAGGGATTGCCAGAGTGTGAAGTCCTTGAATCGCTGGGATTAATGGTGTTTCACTCAGGAATAAGCAAACACCATATTACCGAACAGTATGGATGCATCCTAAGTCATTCAACCTCGCATCAATTTGATTGATTTCCCCAAAGGTTCAAAGATGCGCTCTCGTCAGGGGATGTACTACAACTCTAGGATTAGAGCCCACTCCTGGAACGACGAGTCATATCGCATGTCAATTGTAAAAAAAATTTCGAAATTGCAATCATCACGGTAGAATGTTAGCATTCAAGGCCTCCTGGAATTTTTTGTTTCTTCCACTGAACCTTTTGCCACCTCTCCCGAGTTACTTCGTGGGAATTTTCCAGGGTCCCCAGACGGGAAGGGTCGGTTCCTGGTGCCAAGCCTGGGTAGGAAGCAGGGGTGTGTCTGCCCCGAATTGACAAGCTATCTTGCCTGACACCTCAAAAAGCTACTTCGCAGGCATTCCATCCCCACATTTAGGTACGGGAGTACGACGTGGTCTCGGTCGACGTCGCTTCCTCTTGTGTGATTGGCGCGCCACTTATTAGTTCAGAAGTTTGATAAGACCTTCGGAGGTAGCTGTGGGTGAAAAGAACATGGCGCATCAACGATCCGGTTCCCAAAAGCCCGGCCACCATTTTCGGTTCGGGATTGAAAGAAAATTTTGTTGACGGGGATCAATTGCTTTTGTTTGGGAAAGTACAGCAAACCAAGGCACCTCTTGGCTGAAGACTTCGTAATTTTCGAAGAAGTAAAAAGTTGGCCCGTGGAACCCGGGGGGTGCGTCCGTCTTCCCCATGTTACCCAGCTGGGTGGGAACAAGCCACTTCCTGTGGGATGTCAGGGGGGTGCCTGGTGCTTGGAACCCAGTTTAAGCTTCAGGAAGCAAGAAGGGGGGTGATATTGATGATTGCTATCTGCCTCCCGGATGCAATGGGGGGCTTGAAAGAGTACGAAGTACGAATTAATATTTCACGCCTCATTTGTGAACATTTCTACGAGGAGTGCCGAGCTGTTGATGCTCCTGTTGGAAGGTGCCGTAGAGGTGGATTTCGCAACACAGATTGTGAACCCCCACGCACTGGACCTGCAAGGTCCATCACAATTATGTGCCTGGTGAACTGGAGTTTCCTTTCTCACCTAGTCTGGTGAAGCAGGAACACAAATAGTCAAGGGGAGACCGCTACAAGATGCTTCAATCTCTTGGTAATATTGCCGCCAGTCCCCTATGAAGTACTTCGTAGGGAAACGAGGAATGCTCACGCAATCCAGACTAAGACCCGGTAAGGTACACGCCCCCCTTGTTCTCCGCATGCCCTGGGGACCTTGGGGCATGGAAAGGGGGAAGATTTTCAGAACCCGAGGGCCAAAAGCAATGGGGGAAGGCATCGGGGACAGTGACCCGGCATTCCGTCTCAGACCACTGGACGCCCCCCAAAGCAGATTCCGGGGTTCACCTCGGAGCGAGTTCAGTACGAAGTACGAAGTACAGTATAATTACTTCAGCCTGTGTTTGTGTCTGATGTGGCAAGGAGTATTGATAGATCTGTGGATAGCTGACCAGGGCTAACATTAATATATTCGAATATTGATTTTTCTCCTTGCCGAAGAGGGGACGAAGGAGGAACATGTTTGTGCGTACCGCACCGACATTCCCTTGGGGCATTTCCCGACAAAGAGAGAACCGGCAGAGAATTTGATGATAGAGCCACAGAGTCAAAGAGCCTGGGTCCGAAAATCGGCTCAGAATGAAGTACGAGGTCAGAGAGCACTTTAAGGTAAACTGCGCACCGAGGTCCATTGACGGAAGATGGAATAGCCAGCGTACGCCATAGCGTACAAAGCCCCCGATCTTAGCGCCGACAGAGCCCTTTGTTGAGATCAATTTTCAGTAGTGTCCGTCTTCGAGTATGGGGTACACTAGTGCAATGGCGTTATCAGTCTGGTTACAGGAAATGGCTGGCTGGTAGTTGTTGTTTCTGACTCCCCGTCCCGGAGTCGTCGCTGGCATAGCCTGACTCCCCACTGGTGGGGATTCAGTTCGGGAACTGATGCCATTTTCTTCCGAACCTTGCCCATCCATATGAGCGCATTCGAGTGAGAATTTCGTCAGATGCGAGAACAGGAACCTCAGATCCTGTTTGCGTAGGAAGGTTCAGGGTCCTCCACTCAGAACAGCCGCCGTCGTTGATCAAGCAAATCTAATGATCCGAGACGACCATGCTCATTTGGTACTCACTGAAACTCAGACACTTTGGAACAAAGTACACTGTCAGCAAGACTTGGCTGGTTGGGTACTTGGCATCACCTGATTACCAGGCAGATTGAGGTCGTTTGTCTAAACTAAGATTCAATATTGTTTTCATTGATCCTACCAGCGAGGACTCCAAACCCCAGCTGGAGGGGAAAGGTTCGCCACCCCCCACACCTTATCGGGATCCTGTTCCAGGCACGGGACAAAGGCTCAATGTTCCCTCACGACGGCATTTCCTCTTGCCCAAGGGATACGTACTCCTCCCTCCAAGTGCTGGCTTTTTCGTCCGCACATTGAAGCATGTGGCGCCCCCTACGAAGCGCTACCACAAGCAAACTTTCTGGGGTGGGTGTGGGTGAGAAGGAGTTAGGCACGCGTGGTTCCGTCCCGTGGGGTTTCTCCTGGAAGTATGAAGCTCTCCCCTGACACACAAGGGAACCCCCACGACGAAGATCAAAGCATCACGACGAGCTGTACATATAAATTGTCCACCACAGAGAGAAGAGAGCGCACCTGCAAGTAAAAGTCGTGAGCGAATTTCATTCTCTCACTGGACCAGCTGGACCCCCTTCACTGCCTCCAGTTTCCCAGAAGTTCGGTAAGCACAAGTCAGCTCATGCCCCGGTGCTTGGCAGATGCCACCCCACGGAATCGCCATAAGCTGCCACATTAGATACCGAACAAGACGAATCGTCCAGAATATTTTACCAAGGATCTCCTATTCTCCATCGCCGGCCCTGTATCTTCGTCATCATAGGAGCATCTTAGATTTTGCCATGAAAATTTTTGGAAATGAACATGTCCAAAAAGGAAGATCATTGATGCTTTTTCGCCCGCTGTCCTTGAAGGCTGGAGTGGCACTCGACTGTACCGTACGAGGCCTGATTATCCCATTGGCTCTGCTCTCATCTCTCACTAGCTTAACGGAGCCAGTCTCCACTTGACGGCTTTCCTGCGACAGGGTACCTGCACATATCGTACATGGTGGATTGTACAAGGAGAATCAGATGTCAAATTTCGGTCCTCCTAAGCACGTGTGTCTTATTATGGGTCGGTGACGGCGTTGTGGTCGAGGGCGATGACGCACAATCGAGCAGCGTGGGGAGGATTAATATACGAAGTACGGGCATGTGCTCTCTCAGCGCTTCATGAAGTGTGCCATCCTCGATACCGAATCCCGAAGCTAGTCTGCCATAAAGAATTATTGGGTTGATGTGAAGTGGACAAGGCCCTGCGATATTACGGAGGAAGTACTGTTTCCCCCTTGGTTTTATTCGCCTTTGTTTTCATTCCGTTATTTTGAGAGATGATTTAGATTATTTTATTTTGTTTTGTTTCCTTTTCCTCGGTGAGGATTATTACTGAACTTGAAGAAAAAGAACTTCACCCTACACCTTGGCGTCGTGGGATTTTTTTGTCTATCAATATTTGGTACTCCACAAGCAGTCAAACTTGAATCGGATCAAGATTACGAGAGGTTCCTCAAACTTCAATTGAATAGTAGATACGCTGTACTTCGTTCTTGCAAGCCACAATATTATCAAAGCTCTTCTTTTCCTATCCACCCACAATTACTTGGCCTCTCCTGGGCTTCGTAGCCCGCAGTCCGAGGGCGGCTCCTAGTGCTCACCGGGAATAAGGTGTATCAGCCCCGGCTCTGCCTTGGGAATACCCGGTGCAGTCCATAATTTGCCTATCAATATCCCAATCATTGTTAATTTGCATCGCGTATGACGCCAGACAGAGACGGTTAGGGCAACTATTCAACCCATATCTTCAATAGTATATATTATATTCGGTGAGCGGGTTTCGAGATTGAAATCAGCGAGCCAGGACGTCACGCAAGAGCCTCTTACAGACCAGTGTGCGAAGTATATTCTCCATCCAAAAAAACTCCCTCGTATTGCTCAATAGCAACAGGCAAAACCCACCAATTTTCAGGCGGCTGTCCAATCATGACAAGAAACCAGGGCACACAGGTCGTTGAGAACAGGGCCATATTCTTTCCTTTTTTCTTCTTCTTTTTCTTATACTTTTCTTGGTCTCCGTCCATTTTATGAATTTTTTCCTCCCTAAGCTGAGCACGAACCGCCGATTACGTCCCCGAATCACAACCAACAAAGTAGCACGTTCAAGGTTGCTTCCCAGGGCAGTTTAGGCGATATGTAAGGAGCACATTTGAGCGATCTTTTCCTGCAATTGCGAGCGATAAGACATTGCGGTCTTGTTCAGGCAGAGTCCATTCAAAGATAGCACGGTTAGGATTGGCATTCTTCCGAGTGTTTGAGAGACCCGATCAGAAAGTAGAAAGTACATCGTAATTGCTCACTTATTAGCGTGATATTAATGTCCCTGTACACCGCATCGATGTAATTACAAAGCCAGCTGACGGCTCTCCCCCCAAGTAGCAAGCAACCAGTCCAAATCACCTTCGCGCCTCCACGCGTCGAGGATGAGGGCTGCGTGCGAGTATGTAGACAAGCTGGCGCTCCCATATTTGGAATGAATTCATGCCATGCACAACGCACAACTGCTCCGTACTTGTCTTTCCTTTGCTTTTGGCGCTGGGGAGAAACAAGTTGCTGTGTCTCTTTTCTGTTCCTCTCTTCAGGGGCAGCCAATCCCAAGGCCAGAACGACAACTGGGCTTGGAAGAGACATGGATTGATGAATCACAAGTTGTGAGACAAACTCTCCACCAACAACAGATTTGCCCCATGGGCCAACCCCAGAATTCCTGAGCAAGTTTGTTCGGCTCACTCAACTCAGCACATGCCCAAAAAAGCTCTCTTGAGGAGAGAACACGGAGCAGAAAGCCCCCCTGTCATACACCCCATATCTTGCTCACCACCCATCAGAGCCGTACCGTAGTGAAGGTTGTGTCATTGGTACCGTGCGCATCTGTCTGGGTCTCTGTGTGGGCTTGGGAGCCAGCAAGGGG
>SJVG01000935.1:0-14305 GCA_034774675.1 Scedosporium minutisporum
CCCCTACCACCCTCGCCCAACCCCGCTCTCCCCAACTTCTCCCACATCCACCTCGCCTTCGAAGGTCTACCCATCGTATCCGAAGACATCTACGCCCTCGCAACGCTACAATTCCTCCTCGGCGGCGGCGGCTCCTTCTCGGCCGGCGGGCCCGGTAAGGGCATGTACTCCCGTCTCTACACGAACGTGCTCAACCAGCACGCCTGGGTCGAATCCTGCATCGCCTTCAACCACACCTACACCGACTCGGGCCTCTTCGGCATCTCCGCCTCGTGCATCCCCGGTCGGACGGCCTCCATGCTCGACGTCATGTGCAGGGAGCTCCGGTCACTCACCCTCGACTCGGGCTTCTCCGCCCTTAACGAGACGGAGGTTTCTCGCGCCAAGCACCAGCTCCGGTCTAGCCTGCTCATGAACCTTGAGAGCAGGATGGTCGAGCTCGAGGACTTGGGCCGACAGGTTCAGATTCATGGGCGGAAGATCCCCGTTGCGGATATGTGTGAGAAGATTGATAGGTTGACCGTGCAGGATCTTAGGAGGGTGGCGAGGAATGTGTTTGGTGGGTTGGTTGAGGGCTCGGGTTCTGGTGCGCCTACTGTTGTGTTGCAGGAGTCGCAGCCCGTTGGGCTCGCGAGCTGGAGTCAAATTCAGGAGATGATTTACGGCTGGGGTCTCGGGAAGAGGTGAGGTATGAGAAGATGTGTCAAACTGGTTTGTTCCGTGGATAGGGCAGTGTAACAATGATGGGGGCTCGGTATATTCTTGAAACATACATACACACACACGCATCTCTGTGGGCTTGGCGTCCTTTGTATAATAAATATCGCAGACGAATTTCCTTCTTTCTTTTTTGTATAAATCGGAATCACTGAAACGGGGCGGGAAAAGTGTGTGTATACCATGAATATAGCATCGACGATGCGAGTATGACATAGAATAGATTCCTCACTTCATCAAAGAAAAATAGGCTCGAGATCCCGATAGTCTCAGGATTCCAGTAGACTCTAGAGTTCAAATTTCTCGATTGTTGAAGCAAAATAACACCATTTATCCCAAAGTCGTTTCTTAGGTCGGAAGACCAAACCAGTTCTATGTCACGATAAAATAAACGCCATTCTTGTAGCCGTCGCTAGATGGTACCGATCCAAGCCAATCCCTTATATCTCGCCATGCCCAACCCCCTGGAAAAGAAAACCACAGAAATCGCAAAACTAAAACAAGCAAGAAGTAGATAACCGAGAGGAGAAACTTTGGAATAAAGAAAAGGCTGCGTGGTAGTGTCATAGCTTTGACCGCACAGCCTCTAGCCTGTACTTTACGTCCTTGAGCGCCTTCGTCGTGGGCTTCCAATCGTCGAACTGTCTAAGCAACTGGTCGGTCTCAGAAGAGAGTTCCGTCTTGACGAAATCTTCCTCCAGAAGACCGCGCATGACCCAGGGGAGGAGGTAAGGGTTAGGGGAGGCGAGTACGCCGTGTTTGTGAACGCAGCAGGCAGTATTGGCTGCTACATCAGTCGTTTCGAGGGCGTGAGAGACGGCGAGGCTAGAAGACAATAAATAAGTATAATGACTTCCTAAAGTCGTGACATTCAAGAGCAAGGAATCATACTCGTAAACTTGGTCGTCATAGTAGAGACGCGAGTGACCTTCGCCGCCATACAAGCTTCCCGCTAGTGGGATAGAGAGTTCACGGATAAGACCATGGTCGGACACGCCAAGGTTCCTCAGCTTCAAAGCGAATCCAACAAGGTGTGCAATGCTAAAGAGCTAGGTCAGAAGTCTTTGAGGGAACTCAAGGTCATAACGGGTTACCTACAAGTCGGGTGCGTGAATACGACCGTCGATGAAGACTGCTCTGTAGATGTATGGGTGGTCCGCAGGAGAGCAGACAGCAGACTGGGTAAAAGGGACGTTAGCCACAAGTTTTGCCACGGTTACGTTCCCATAGCATTTCATTTTCATACCTCCATAGGGACCAATTGGTCATCGATGCTGCCGATAAAGGTAATTCGGACTCCGTACTCCAGAACCTCCTTCAAAGCAGTCTCGTATCGTTGGGATACTTCACTTGCTGGGTTGGCAAGCTCCCACAACTCAGCCGCTGCACCCATAAACATGCCCATGCTGGACTTATAATCAGGGAAAGGTCCCAAAGTGACGCCCGCTGAGGAGATACTTAGCGAATATTTTGGAGTTGAGAAAGAAAATTGTTAGGAGGAAAACGTACCCATAGCACAGACGCCAATCTTAGCATTCTGGATAATTCCCAAGTCTATGAGTTTCGCAAGCAATATGATGCTTACAGGAACGCCCTGAGAATGACATGCAACGATAACCAAGTCCGCGTTTCGTAGATGGTCAATCCAGTTTAGCAACAGCGTCCACAGATTGCTCACGCGGTCAGCGATCTTCCCTTCGCCCTCGAGCGCCACCGTCTCGATGACACAGTCCGACTGCCCGTTTTCCTCAGCCCATCTTCGAATGGCCTCTGCGCCAAGATTCGCAAACCGAATCGACGTTCCCGTTGGTTGTCCGATAATGGCCTTCAGATACGCCGCCGGGAACAGCCCATGGACGCCAATGGAGATTGCCTTCTTGATCCTTGGTGGCTCTTTTACCCTATACACGTGGTTCGCCGGCGGTTGCCTCGTCCGTAGAAGAAAGTCGGTAATCTGCCGCATGATCGACGGATTGCCTTTCATACTGTAAGTGCTCCGGAAGGATGGAAGGAGGAGATTTGGCGGGAGAGGAGCGATAGATGGCTCCTTCGCTGGTGAGGGAGTCTTCGTAGGGGTTGTGATAGGTGCAGGTGTGACCTGTTCAGCGGTTACGGCGGCCTGTTTGGCACCCTTTGCCGGCTTTCCATCCTGAGGGCCCGGTGTCGTCGGGGTGATTGGAGCTACGTCAATATCCATCGACTGCGGGCGATTCCTCTTATTCTTTGCTCGAGGAGTAGCAAGTGTTGCCGCCTTTTTCTTTGACTCAGCAGCATCCGATGGCTTCGGCTGGCCAAGCTCTGAACTGCTCGCGGGCTGAGGGTCCGATTCAGAACCTTCGCCAATAACAGCTAGCTCACCCACTTCCGCCGGTTGACTCGTGGTACCTCGGGGTTTTGTGCGACCGGCTCGCGACCAAAACGCCCACGTCGACCCCGCTGAGGGCGACTTCACCGGTTCAGGCTCCGGCTTCGGCAGTGTCTCGTCACCTTTCGAGTCCGGAGGCTGTGCGTCGGTCATGGCGACATCTTCGGAGGCTGGAGGCGCCGGAGCTTCCTCCACAGGCACCTCTGCGGTGGGGAAAACCTCGGGCGTAGGTCCCGTCCAAATCGTGGTCGTAGAGGACCAGAATCCAAACCAGTATCTAGTGGACGTAGTAGTTTGCTCCAACACGGCGTCGGCTGACTGAACCTCTCCAGACTGTTCAGAAGTCTCCATAGGAGTAGAGTCTGTGGGCGGTTCCAAACCTTGCTGTTCTTCCTCTTTTATGTTGTCCTCATCTGTGTTCGTTACCTCTGTGACTTCCGTGGCCTCTTGAGGTGGTAGCTTAGAAGGAGGTGCCGGCGACCGACCAAACCACGTGAACCAACCAGACGATGTGGAATGCGAGTGAGAGATCAAGATATCGGGATTAGATTCGTCTGTGGCGTTGGGTTCTTCGTTGTCGGGTGCCGATGGCGTGTCTGCGACTACCGTAGATTCGTTCGAATGAGTCCGGTCATCTTCTTCAACGTCCATTTTGCTATCGCTTCGGTTCGGTACGTCTTCTTGTGATGTAGTCTCTCGGGTAGTCTCCGAGGTCTCTTGAGTCTTAATAATTGTGCGCTGGGAGGGGGCTAGCGATGCACTGGAGGGAGATCGGTGAAGACTCGAAGTCGGGGTCCGTCTGGTTTCGAATCGCGTAAAATCGGGTGTGCTTCCGGCTTTCATGGTTCCTCCGAGGATATTCTCTCTTGCAACTTGTGTCGAAGGGGCAGATTTGGGCACTCGTGGCCATGATCCATACCAGCTGCGAGTTTTGTGAACCTATAAGGATGTGGTTAGTACCCAGCAAACCTCTAGACGCCTGCTAAATTACCAACCTGTTTATTTAGGTTCTGGGCAGCGCCTGGGATGTCTCGCCTCGTCGACTTCTGGGTTTGAGGAGGCGGTGGTGGCATCTCGTGTTGTGATGCCTGTGATACGTTGGGAGGTTCCGTGATCGAGCTTGGTTGGTCGTCGGCATTCGGCGGCGATTTGGAGCTGGACGAGGCAGTGGATGAGCCAGAGGATGGATTTGGCCTCGGCCGCTTCCGAGGCATCATCTTCACAAGTTGGCGAAGAGGGAGGATGTGTGAAGTCGACGTCCCCATAAATCGAAGGTGAGCCTGACTGGGGACGCCGTGTTATTCCGGCTGCCTTGGGTCTTGGGGTGGTGTCGTCACCGGATTCTAACTGGTTTGTACTTTTATGGACCCCTCCAAGTCAAAGTCTCTGGTCCACAATGGTGCCGCTTGTGGTCGCGCTGATTGGCTACAGTCGTTTGACCGCTCAACATTGTAAGGCTGATTCTCGGCTAAAATTTCTTATCTTATCATCTATTTTTTTGGTGGGGTGGGATCCACTAGCAGCTGCAACAATTGAAGGAAGGAACAAAAAAAAGTAGAAAAAAATAAAAATTTCTGAGCTTTGGTTTTCTAATACACCAAGACGCTCGGTTACATGTCCAACATATCCTCTCGGCCTTCCACGCACCCACAATGAGTGCTGTAAAGAGGAAGGGTGGCCCTAGTGCCAAGGGCACAAAAGAAAACCCGGCGAAACGAAAGAAATTCGATACACCGGAGAAGAAGAATGCCAAATCGCCAAGGCAAAATGGAACGAAGGCGCCGGCTCCCGCAAAGGAATCGATATTGACGAACCCTCAGGCGACGACGACCTCGATCTTGTCCTCGCTCAAGGATGATGAGCCAATGTTCCCTCGAGGAGGAGGTAATATCCTCACTCCACTCGAGCAGAAGAAGATTCAAATGCAGGCGAAAGAGGATGCTCTTCAAGAAGCGGAGCTCGATACCTCCTCCAAGTCAAAGGGCAAGAAGAAGGAAAAATCCAGGAAGAGGGAGAAGAAGACCACAGATGAGAAGTTTGACCCGGATGCTGTCAAAGTAGAGAGCTTGAATTTCAAGGTAAGCCCATCAGGCCGTCGTAAGGCTTCTTATATGCACCAGTCTTGACATCCACTTACGCAATTCGCCATGTAGAAACTAGTGAAAGGCTCTCTTGTGCTCGGACAAATCATCGCAATCAACCCGCTCGATCTTGTAGTTGCGCTTCCTAACAATCTCACCGGTACCGTCTCGATCACCGCCATCTCTGATACCCTTACAACTCGCCTTCAGGAGCAGGAGGCCACCTCGGATGACGAGAATGACGAGCAGCCAACTGCGCAGGAAATTGATCTTTCGTCGCTCTTCGACATCGGACAGTACATCAGGGCTTCGGTTCTTTCTACAATGGACGAATCCAAGCTGGAGAAGAAGGGCAAGGGCAAGGGCAAGAAGCGGATCGACCTTTCACTCCGACCATCCGATACCAACCCAGAGCTCACGGCCGAAGACATTGTCACTAGCGCGTCACTTGTGGCTTCTGTTATTAGCGTCGAAGATCACGGCTGTATCATGGACATTGGTCTCGAAGGCTCCGATATTCGCGGTTTCCTCCCTAAGAAAGAGATTGACGAGAGTATCGGTCAGCGCCGCCTCCAACCAGGCAACGTCTTCCTCTGTCTCGTGACTGGCAGGAGCCCCAACAAGCGGGTTGTTCAACTTACCACGGTTGCCGAAAAGCTCGGTTCGCTGAAGGCGGTACCTTACGATGCGACAACCATTAACACCTTCCTCCCCGGCTCTGTTGCGGAGGTGCTGATTACCGATACAACTTGGGGAGGCGTGGTCGGCAAAGTCCTAGGACAACTTGATGTTACTGCCGATATCGTACACTCCGGGGTTGCCAGTGACGCAGTCAATATTGAAACTGCCTGCAAAATAGGTTCGAAGATCAGGGCGAGGGTGGTTTGCAACTTTGCCACCGCAAAGGACCCGAAGCTGGGCATTTCTTTGCTACCCCACGTCCTCAAGCTTACTCGGAAGAACGTCTCAACCGAAGATGGTGAGGAGAAGAGTCCACTCGAGGCACTGCCGATCTCGTCTATTGTTGAGAAGTGTGTTGTAAAAAAGGTGGAGAATGACATGGGCCTGTTCGTTGATATCGGCCTGGAGGGCCACCGTGGATTTGTTCACATCTCCCGAGTCAAAGATGGAAAGGTTGACGCACTCTTTGAGAACAGCGGTCCGTACAAGGTTGACTCGGAGCACCGGGGCCGTGTGTTAGGATACAACCCTGTTGATGGTATCTTTCAACTGTCTTTCGAACAAAGCGTTCTCGACAAGAAGTACCTTCGACTCGAGGATATTCCTATTGGAGAAGTTGTTAGCTGCACGATTGAGGCGGTCGTCATTGGCCCTGAAGGCGTTAAGGGCCTCATTGTGAAGTTGGCCGATGGCATAACTGGATTCATCACCGAAAGGCATCTCTCCGATGTGCAGCTACAGCATCCCGAGAAGAAATTCCGAGAAGGCATGACTGTCAAGGCGCGTGTACTTTCCGTCGACTTGCTTGAGCGACAAATGCGCCTGACCCTGAAGAAGACTCTTGTCAACTCGGATGCGCCTGTCATCAAGAGCTTTGACGATGTGGCTGTTGGCATGCAAGTGCCCGGTACGATCATCAAGGTGCTCCCTAACGGCGCTTCGGTTCAGTTTTACGGATCGCTTAGGGGCTTCCTGCCGCGGTCGGAGATGAGCGAGGCTTTCATTCGTAACCCCGAGGAGCACTTCCGCGCCGGCCAAGTCGTTAGCCTTCACATCATTGATGTGGATCCCGAGACGAACAAGCTGATTGTCTCCTGCAAGGATCCTTCATCCTTCGGCGTTGAAAAGCAGACTGCGCTGAAGAACCTCCAGATTGGGGATATCGTCTCCGGGAAAGTGACGGAGAAGACTGAGGATGTGATTCTCGAACTGGAGGGTAGCGGCCTCAGAGCGACTCTCTCTGTAGGTCAGCTAACTGACAGGTCCCTCAAGAAATGTCACTCTGAGCTCAAGCGGATACACGTGGGGCAAACTCTCAACGACTTAATGGTCATCGACAAGCATGACCGGCGGAGAGCAATCGTCTTAACGAGGAAGCCTAGTCTCATCGATGTTCAAAAGTCGGGCAAACTGCTTGTAGATGCCAGCACCGTCAAAATTGGCGATGTCCTGGCTGGCTACGTGCGGGACATACTGCCTGGCGGTGTCCTCGTCCAATTTGGTGGTAGCACCCGAGCGCTATTGCCCAAGTCTCGCATTCCCGCCGAAGCCCAAGAAAAAGAGGATTTCGACATGTTTAAGCTGCAGTCTCTCACCGTCAAGATTGTATCCGTTATTCCAGATCAAGGTCGTTTGGTGGCCGCTCTGCCCACCTCGGAGGAGGAGGAAGCCAGTGAGGCTGAGCTTGTATTTGGATCGCGCGTAAAGGCGACAATCGCCTCGGTCCGCGACACTCAGTTAAACGTCAGGGTCAACGGAAATCAACACGGCAGGATTGACATGTCTGAGCTCTTCGATAAGTGGGCGGACATTAAGGACCCCAAGTCTGCTTTGGCCTCATTCAATCAGAACGATGTCATCGACGTCCGAGTGCTTGGTACTCACGATGCCCGAAATCATCGCTTCCTTCCTATTTCCCACCGCGGATCTAGTCACCAGGTGCTTGAGCTTACAGCTAAACCGAGTGCGCTGATGAGCGAACCGCTTGAGGCAGTCACCATCGACAAGATCGAGGTCGGATCCGATTATATTGCCTTTGTTAATGCGACTGCCGAGCGACACATCTGGGTTAATCTTTCGCCTTTCGTGAGAAGTCGCCTGAACGCCGTCGACATCTCAGATGACGTCTCTGTTCTCAAGGATATCCCAGGCAACTACCCCGTCGGTTCGGCGCTCAAGGTGCGAGTCCTCTCCGTCAACATCGAGACTGGTAGAGTTGACGTTTCGGCTAGCCGCCGCGCCACAACTTCCACCCTGTCCTGGGACGACGTCAAGCCTAATGACATCCTGACCGGACGAGTCACCAAGGCCAATGAACGCCAAGTTCTCGTTCAACTGAACAACACACTTGCCGGGCCTATCCACTTGCCTGATCTTGCTGACGACTACTCCGAGGCAAAGCCCCTAAACTACAAGAAGAATGATCTCATCAAGGTTTCTGTCGTCGAAGTCGACAGGGCCAACAAGCGCCTTCGGCTTTCCACCCGCCCCTCGCGCATCCTCAGCTCTGACGCTCAAGTCGTAGATCGAGAGATTACGAGCGTTTCCGACATCACTAACGGTGATATTGTTCGGGGTTTCGTGAAATCTGTCACCGATGTCGGTCTCTTTGTTCTCTTGGGCGGTCATGTTTCCGCATACGTCAAGATTGCCAACCTTTCAGACAAGTTCCTCCAGAAGTGGAAGGATGAGTTCCAAGTTGACCAGCTCGTCAAGGGTAGGGTAATCCTTGCGGACACCGTCGCCGGACGAATTGAGTTGAGTCTAAAGGAGTCGGCTGTTGATGAGAACTACGTTCCGCTCAAGACCTTTAGCGACATCAAGGAAGGCCAGATCCACACGGGCAAGGTCCGCAAGGTGGAATCGTACGGCGCGTTTATCGAGCTTGACCACTCGGCCAACATCAGGGGTCTCTGCCACCGAAGCGAGATGGCGGAGGAGCCCGTGAGCGATCCTCACAAGCTCTATACCGAAGGCGACGCAGTCAAGGTATACGTCGTATCCGTTGACCAGGAGAGGAAGCGCCTCAGCCTGAGCCTGAAGCCGTCCCACTTTGACGACGACTCAGATTCGGACCTTGATATGGATGATGCCGATAGCGATGCCGGTGCGCCCGTCGACGTGGAAATGGACGATGTTTCGGACGACGATGAAGATGAAGATGAAGCCATGGGCGGTTTGAAGATTGAAATCAGCGACGGCAGCGATGAGGAAGACGAGGATGACCAAGAAGGCGGAGTCGATCTGGTGGGAGGTGGTCTCGGTGCCGCTAGTTCCAAATACGACTGGGCAGCCGACGCTTTCGGTGACGGCGACGCAGAGTCAGAGGACGAAGACGAGAAGGGCCCCGAGGCGCGCAGGAAACACAAGCGAGCGCGCATCGAAGTCGACAAGACAGCAGCACTAGACGTCAACGGCCCGCAGAACGCCACCGATTACGAGCGTCTCCTCCTCGGCCAACCCGATTCCTCGGAGCTTTGGATCGCCTACATGGCGCTGCAGATGCAGGTCAGCGAGCTCGCCAAGGCTCGCGAGATCGCGGAGAGGGCGCTCAAGACTATCAACATCCGAGAGCAGACGGAGAAATTGAACGTGTGGATCGCGTATCTTAACTTGGAGATGGTGTATGGTACGAAGGACTCGCTGAGTGAAGTGTTTAAGCGGGCGTGCCAGTACAACGATGAGCAGGAGGTCCATGAAAGGCTCATCAGCATCTACATCCGAACGGGCAAGCACAAGGTACGTCAAAGTTGGGCTCTCTTCGCATTGGAGATGTAAGTTCGGGGTTAACTAACAATCTACTTTCAATACAGGAGGCAGAAGAGCTCTTCCAGGCCATGACGAAGAAATTCGGCTCCAAGTCGCCTCAAATCTGGCTCAACTATGGCCACTTCCTCTACGTGACTCTCGAGGCTCCAGAGCGAGGCCGAGCACTCCTCGCCAGGGCTCGTCAAAGTCTCGATCAGCGTCACCACCTCAACACCTCCGTGCGCTACGCAGCTTTCGAGTGGAGATCCCCCAAGGGCGACCCCGAAAAGGGCCGCACGTTTTTCGAGGGCATCCTTTCCAAATACCCCAAGAAGGGTGACATTTGGAGGCAGCTCCTGGATCTCGAGATGGGAAGCGGCGGCGACAAGGCCGACGCGGCCGTCATCCGCGACGTGTTCGAGCGCAGGACAAAGGTCAAGGGCTTGAAGCCGCTGCAGGCCAAGAAGTGGTTCGAGAAGTGGGCGGATTGGGAGGCGAAGAGCGATGCGAAGGGGCGGGAGAGGATTATGGCGAGGGCTGGGGAGTGGGTTGCTGCGTATAAGGCTAGGCAGGCTGCAAAGCAGCAGCAGCAGGAGGAGGAGGAAGATGAGGAGCTTGAGGAGTGAGGGGCTAAAAATAGAGCGGGTTTATGTGGGATTCTGTCTGTGTATATAAAAATTATTTTGTTTTGTCTTGTTATTTTCCTATGGAAGCATGGCCGAAATCGAGCTCTGACAGACCTGTGTCTTGATTGTCTTTTTTGCCATGTCTTTTTTGCCAAGTCTTCGTTGTCTTGCTTGGCCTTGGAGATGCATGTTCGTGTCTAAGGGTACTCGGGTACCGAAATACCCTGGTTCCGGCTTTTTGGTAATCAGATGAGGTCATCGATGAGTTTAGCTCAGCCTTACCCCTAAATTGTGGACAATTGTAATTGTGTGCTGAATCATCCACCAATTGAAGCTGAGACACACTGAAGCATCAAGGCAAGTAACTTCCAGGCACGAACTATCATTGATCGATGAACTACACTAGCACTAAGCCAGCCGGGCTGGTCTGATACGATACCCGAGCCGTCCGAGAGAGAGCAGTAGAGAGTACAAGGAGATAAAACTATGATAAGTTCTCCCGAGGCCATGCTCCAAGGACCCTTAAAAACCCTCCTCGTCTACAATACGCGGTGAACCTCGACGTCCCCGAAACAACCTCCTATCCGTCCCTATGTCTCACCCTAAATCTACGACATCCCTCTCGCAATGACATCCCATCCGCGACCCTTCCCCTCGCCAAGCGCGCCCTCTCCCTCCCCTTCCCGCCCCAGCGCTACGACAGGTTCTTCCTCCGCTCTCCAAGGTGCGCTCCTAGCGTTCCATCAAGGATCGCCCCCTCGACGACCCATTTCCGGAACACAGCCGACTCCCCCACAGCCTCGACCGAAACCCCAAGCGAAACCGAAGCCAACCACGTCATCCCGGCCGTCCAATGCGCTAGTACCCGCGAACGCGACGCAGCGAGAGACTTCTCCGCCCCGAAGCGATGCAGCCCTCTCGACACAAGGAACAGGGCGTGGCGGTGGGAAGAAGCCCTCGAGGGATATTTCTCCCGCGTCGGATACTATATCAGAATTTGCGCTAAAGGGGGGCATAAGTCCTGTCTCGACCGGTCAAGCGCCGAGGACGAGCGCTGCGTCATTATCGGGTAGTCCTGCGCGGAATACATCGTTTCTTGCGGCGGCATTGGCGGCGAGCAGGTCGTCTTCGCCTGTTCCTCTGAGGGGCGCAAGTCCCATGAGGACGGGGCATGTGTCGGAGAGGACGGATACGAGTTCTCTTAAGCCTGCTACGGCACTGATATCCATGTTTGAGGGTGGTGGGAAGGCAGGTGATCCTGTCAAGATCGATTCGCCGAAGAGGGGGATGAGTGTGAGGAAGCCGCAGACGCCGTTAGCAATGGGGTCTGAGGAAAGCCTGGGGAACGCGTTAGGGCCTAAGCAAAGAACGGGCCCTGGGGATACGGCGTTGGTTGCCGCGAGGCAGGTTGCGAGAGTTTCTCCCGCTAATACGGGGAGGTCGACTCCGTCTGTTCGTGCGCCGCAGCCTCCTAAACGGGCAGGGAATGCTCAGCGACCGCCCACGCCGCCGAAACCTAGGGTTAATAACTCAACTAAGCCAGGTGTTGCTACGAGGACTAGCGGTACTGAGCCCGCTACCACTACGATTGCGCGTGCGCCTACAATCATGGCGACTACTCGAAGCCCCTTGCCGACGAATCTGCAAGACGATGAGGACTTGACTCTTACCAGACGCGATACGAACGACACCACTTCCTCCCACGACACCTTCGTGTCTGCCTCCTCGATTCAATCCCCTTCTCCCCCACCCTCATCTCGCTCACCATCCCACACACCGCAACCCCCAACTCGTACACCAACCTCCGCACCTCCTGCACCTCGACCGGCCCCTCCGCCTCGTCGCAAACCAGGCGGCGCCACCACCCCTTCTCTTGGCGCCACGGCGTTATCCAACGCCATCGTAGCCGGTTCCCTTGCCTCCGCACGACTCACGCCTAGCAACACAGGCGACACCAACCACATTCCCTCTCCTCGCCCTCACCCCTCCCCGCGTCTTCTCCAAACACTCCGTCCGCCCGAGAACCCCCACCACTCCGGCCACCATCACCACAAGGGTGACTCTCCCGACGAAATCGACCGCGAAAAGCGCCACAAGCGAAGTCGTCTGCCCCACAAGAAACACGCACATCACGAGGGTTCGCGAAAACGGTGGCGCGACGGTATGACGGAGGCGCAGAAACGGAGGTACGAGGCCGTGTGGGCGAGTAACAAGGGGATTCTACTCGACAGACACGTCGACGCGGATGGGAATCGTATTTTTGGAGCACCCGGTGAGGCGGAAGGGGAGGAGGATGGATACGTGGTGAACGTGGTCGTGAGGGAGATTTGGAGGAGGAGTAGGCTGCCGAGCGACGAGCTGGAGGAGGTGTGGGAGTTGGTGGATAGAGGCGGGCAGGGGGTGCTGGGACGGAGGGAGTTTGTCGTGGGGATGTGGTTGGTGGATCAGAGGCTGAGGGGGAGGAAGATTCCGGCGAGGGTTGGGGAGAGTGTTTGGGATAGTGCGTGTGGAGTGGTGATGAAGAGAAAGTGAGCGGGCGGATGCCGGCTTCATATATTATACTTGCATTGTGTCTTAGCATCATTTGTTCGCATTGCGGTTTGAGCTTTGTATAATACCAATTTTTCATAGACGCCAAGTTCTTTTCTTTCTCTTTAACTCTAAAACTGCGGATACACTAACTGGTAATCTGGGATATTCCATAAATGTCCATCATGCTCTACAGGTACTCCTTCTTCGCGATTCGGTCGCAAACAGCCTGCAAGGTATCGGCCCCATACTTGAAATCATCCAAATCAAGATAAACCTGCGCGCTAACCCTCACCCAAAACCGACCATCATGAACAAAGAGCGCAATGAAAGTCTTGTAATCATCAATCAAAGTCGCCAATAACCACTGGAAGGCCTTGTCCGACTCGTCAGCGGGGAGAACGGTATCCGTCTCCTTGCCCTTCACTCCAAGCTTGCCCACCCAAATGGGCAGGGACACGTTCGCCATGGCGCAGTTCGTCAAGGTTCCCTCGCTGTTATCCATGACCTCGGTCCCGAGCTGCTCAGCGATGAGTTTGGCGCCAGTCTTGTTAAGGTCCCAGAGGTACGCGAGGATCTTCTCCTCGCCGCCGAGAACGTCCCGTCGCCACTCAATAGCATGCGGCACGCAGAGGTAAGAAGAGTCATCAAGGGTCCCGACGAACTCAAAGTTCCTCACATACGCACTCTTCGAGCTCGGCGGAAGAGGCGAAATGCGGCCTTTCTTAGACACATACCCGTGGCTCGTGGCCAAGGTAGTGGCGATGAGGTGCTGATTCCGGGTGGGCACGTAAAAGACGGCGCAGCCGCGCGGGGCGTGCAGCCACTTGTGGCAGTTGGAGACGAAGAAGTCCGGGTCGGCGGCGGTGAGGTCGAGTTTCACCATGCCGATGCCCTGGGCGCCGTCGACGATGCTCGAGACGCCTAGTTCCTTGCAGACGGCGACGAGCTTTTCCCAGGGGAAGACGACTCCCGGGCGCGAAGAGACGACGTCCATGAGGCAGAAGCGGGCCCTCTTACCCTCTGCCTCGATCTCCTTCACGGCGTCGCGGAACTTTTGGAGAATCTCATCATCCTCGAGGGGATACGTGAGAGGGATCTCCTTACCCGAGACCAAGCCATCGCTGTAATCCGAAGCGAAATCGATGACCTTCCCGCAGGCCTCGTAGATAGTCGAAAAGCTAATGACGACGTCTCGACCGTCCTTGTTCCACTTAATGTTGCGGAAGACGGTGTTGATGCCGACGGTGGCGTTGGAGACGAAGACGACGGTCTCCTCGGGGACCTGGAGGAATTTCGCTATGGCGGCGCGGGACTGGTCGAGGAACTTGGGGTAGTCGTAGCGGATGAAGGGGTCCGGGCGGGCTTCGGCGAGGGATTGGAAGTGGGTGCGCTTCTGCTGGATGGCGACGGGGAAGGTGCCGAAGGAGCCGTGGTTGAGGTTGGTCCAGGCGGGATCGAAGAGGAATTCCTTCTTGAGGGACTTGCCGAAGATGGGGTCGTGCTGTTGGGAGAGGGTTGGAGGGGCCATGATAGCTAAGTCTATATATATATATATA